>VZTU01009242.1:287887-300955 GCA_013400835.1 Zapornia atra
AAGCTAAGAAAGCTAGTCATTTGTAGTTAACTCACAGGGCTTCAAAAACACAATGAACTAATAAATCTAGTCACAGAGGTGTGTCATCCTGAGTTTTACCTTTATAACTCAAGAGAAATAAAGCAGAATCACTTACATGAAACTAGATTTCACAAATGTACAAGAGATTTAGTTGCAGAAAGTGTTTTAATTTAATGTAACTACCTAGTATACTGTAAAATACATTACTATATAAAATTCTTGTTCTGTCAAATGACAGATATACTATCATTACTTGAAAGTTGACCAGTTACTCCTATTTCAGTGTATCACCTCCAGCTCATGGAAGAAAATTTAGTGGTTCCACTATACCGATCTCTGCCTGTTGAATGTTCCAGGGCAGCAGATAGCTCAATCATAATTGCCAATATTTTAGAAGTACTGATCTTACTATCTTTTCTTATCTAGCTGTGTGAAAGTATTTTAGGACTTGATCATTACCCACAAATTTGGAGGTTATTCCATCTAGGTTTGAATTTTTATTAGCTTCGATGTACTAACTGCTCTGCATTTTCTGTGATGTTCCTTGGCATTCCTACCAAAAACAATAAACATATTCTCAATTACAGGTACAAATATCTCAATTTTTACCAGTATTGCCTCAACCCCTAAACTCTACTGGTTATTTCAAAAGAGGATCTGATGGATGACAGTGAAAACTTAATTTACAGCTGCTTAAGAATACCTGTAAAACTCATTTATAAATAGTCAGCAAAAAAACATAGTGGATCGCTGATTAAATTTCTGCATGCAGATATTGCAACACATCACAGCACTTCCTAAAAAAGCCTACCCATGTCGATTTTTCCAAAAGCTTACTGTACACAGTGAAAAGTTAATTAAGAATACTCTAGGAATCAAGAAAGAATTCAGTCATTTTCAACCATCAAAGCAGCACACTTCTCCCCCAGATGCCATCACTTAGAATGACAAACATGTTAAACTTGAAAGAAACTTTGTTTGTCCCAGGCCATCTTTCAAATTACTCCAATGAGAATAAAGAAACATAGGTAAAGAAGTTTAATTTAAAACACAGTTTGCTTTGGGCGTTTTGTTTGTTGTGGGTTTTTTTGTTTGGTTTGGTGTTGTTTGGTTGTGGGGTTTTTTTTATCTGTACTCAGTATATGACATTTAACAGAAGTTTTAAAAAGCAAACACCACATAACCAAAACAGCAACTGTATTTGTTCACTCAACTCATTCTAAGCTCCCAACTGATCCATGGCACGAAAAAATATGCTTTCCTATCAGGTAACCTTATTTTGCAGACAGATGTCATAATCCACAAGCGAGTTACTCAAGTGTGATAAGAATCCATCCCTTCACACAGAAATGGATCAGAAGATGAGGCTTTGGTTTAACGTGGGGTGTCCCCGCCCATGGCAGAGGGGGTGAAACTAGATGATCTTTACATTCCCTTCCAACCAAGACCAGACTGTGGCTCTATCATCTATAGCAGGCTTTTTTTTTTTTAAGATTACTCACCTTCTTCAATGTTTATATTTATATAGGGTAAGACTTCCTGAACAGCTACAGTAGTCTACTACTATTGAAAACAGGGCAATGTTTGGCCTCTGCTCCTCATTTATTTTTCTATAAAAATATTTTGTGACCTGATCTAAATTAGTGGCACCAGCTACACTCCATCCATTTCCCATCTGGCTTAGAAACTACTTATTTAAAAGGAATGACCTTATCACCATTTCAGAACTTGGCATTCGCCTGCATAAAGACAGAAATAGATGGAAGCTAAAGACCTTCTGGAGGAGACTTTTTTCCTCCTAGCAGATTAATCAAATCACTGCATAAGTGTCTGAAGTTTACTTTTTTAACTTAAATACTTAAAAACATTGGGGAAACTTAAACCTGTGATTCCCTCATGGTTCTTCAGTGAAGCAAGAGAAGGGATACCTTCGTTGCTAAAAAGAAATCGTTTTTGTTGCCTAGGCTAGTGCACACAGACTGCAGCGTCTGTGTAGTTAAAACATCAGCTCTGCAATCTGCACAGTAATTTCCATCTACATGAACAAGGAACTGCAAAACTATGCTGTACCACACAAATCCTCATGTTCCCAAAAATACATGCATTTATGAGCAACCTTAATCTAACAGAACCGTACAGTTCCAAGAAAACTTACAGAACAGCAGCAGTTTTCTGAACCCGTCAGTGGAATGAGGGAGGATAAAAAGCTCAGCCGTAGCTTGAGGGGGAATGCACATCCCTCACACGCCAAATACTCCAATCTCACCCCCGCTTCTGAGACAGATAAATCACTTTAGAGCTACCTTAACCGGAGACTTTTTTCCACATTAGTTGTATCATCTAAATACACTGAAAGTATACATTGTGATGTGTTAGACTCAGTTGTGCAGGCAGCACAGAACAAAAACAAAGTGTCATGAAAGATTATTAGCGAAGTCACAGATGAGGCTGGGAGTAGTTCCATATGGATGAAGTCATCAATTATGATTATGTACACTTGTGAATTGAGTTTCTAAATCTTTGCACTTTTTAAGACCATAATATGCACACTCAAAAACAAATCTATCTCACAGGCAGACAGAACAGTCTAGCCTCATAAGCCTGTTTGACAGTCACATGTTCTGAGTGTCAGTGACAACTGCATACATCTTTGTTTAAAACTGACCATGTAAAAGCACAATTAAAAAAAGCAGCAGGGGAAAGAAACCTAAAATAATAAGAGGAAAACAAACTCACATTCTGCTCTTCCAGATGGGAGTCTCACGGGCTTTTCAAAAGACTCTGAGCAACTACAGAACTCCAGCAAATCTTACACTGGTAACTCAGCACCAAGAGTAATCTGTAGTCAAAAATTCTGCATACTAAACAAGTTATGCACTATACAGTCTTTGCTTTATTGCGTTGATATGTCAAAGAAAATGGTGGATACTATAAAGTCCTGTACTTCAAAAACAGGAACTCTGAGCAGTGATTATGTAGACAATCATGTTTTTCCAAACATGTTTAAGAATACATTTTTTATGTTAATAATCCCCATTATTCACACTTCTATCTCTACAGTATGTATAGAATATGCTACAGTACATATAGAATATTCTACAGTAAGGAAGGTCAATTTCACAGATACAACGTAAAAGGTAAATTTAGCAACTACCAAAAATATAATCTACTTAATATTTTCCATGATTTTGGGATACAAGTAACCATTCTGCAGTCTCATGCATTTTTGCATATTCACTGTATTTCAGAGTTGCCGGCATCTATTTTCTTTCCTGCTCAGTAAAATAAGAATAGTTTTCTCCTACTTGAATGATTATTTCTAAATTTCAATTTATCCATATTTATAACTGGGCTAATTTCATAGGCCATAACAAAAAGCATAGAGATAAGTACACACGTTGAGTAAACATTTCCAGAGCATTTTTATGTGTATGTTTCACCTGATTTCTTGTTTACCCAAGCTGATTTTTAGAAAAAAGAACTTTTTTCAGGGTGTCAGTTTTGTTAATGGATGCCTTGAAAAATATAGTAGTAGTATACAAATGCTCCCAGTTTCTTACTTTTCCTACTCTATAGATTTCTTTCCTTAACTCCTCATTGCTGTCCCCAGTTAACATGTGATAACTCAGGAACTGGAGATCTGACTGCACTAATTCAAATTCTCAGTTTTACATCTCTGACTGAAATCAGTATTCACCTAGAAACAATCGACTTTACTGATAGTTGCCATTACGCATATCTGTACTAAGCATAGCTACTGTGGCATTTGACAGCTCAAAACCACCTTTCCATTATTTTCTGAAAGAAATTATTTTATGCTCATGGATACTCACAAAATAGAACTGATAAAATACAACCAAGTTTTCCTGCATCTGTATTTCACTTAACTTACTTAAGCGTACTGATCAATAACCTTAATTCCTGAAGGACAGGAAGAAGTTTTACAAAGTCACATGTACCATTAAAGCAAAGGAAAAAGATCCCCTGAAAAGCCACAGTTAAAGGGATCACAAAAATTATCAAGGTATTGAGATTTGAATAGGTTCATAATCAAGCAGTTATGTCAAATACAGAAAACCTTCACCCAGAATTATTTTTTTATTTTTCAAGTTAGCACTATATTTTCATCTTGTAACATGATAAATTACAATATATCCACATTTCAGCTACACCTGCCTGTTCCTAAGCATTACAGAGAGTTAGGTGTTAATGTTTCACTCACTGAGGTCACTTTTCAGAAGTAGATAAGCTGATTCTGCTTCTTAGAACAATTAAAAGATGACAGAGTTAATTAAAAGAAAACAAAGAGATACAGTTGCGTAAGAAGGGTTACAAGCCTTGGGCAGAGTAAGCCTAGAACCAACACCTTTAGCTTGGATCCATGGGGCACAGGAGGATAGCCGTCTTGTCCAGGTGGAATGAACAACTCCCACTTCCCATACTCCATCTTCTTATATGGATGAGAAAATGGATTCCAGCCATCTGCAGTATAAGAAAAAATGCTAAGTATATTTATCTTAATGTGTTCAAATACAATTCACACATCTAGCAGCATGTTCCTGTCTCTTTCAGAATAAACTTCAGTGACAGACACAAATACTTTTATATCCGATACTACTACACACGTTCAAAAGAAGTTTAATAAGATGTAAGTGATTTTCACTAGGAAACCATATTCCAATTCTAATTTGATAATGAGTAAACTATTTCTACTTAACCTTCCTTTGATCAAAGTCAAACCAACCTACTCCTCCCTCCAAACAACCTTAGTGATTTTAATATAACAAAATCACAGTGATGGCTTGATGGATTAATGGCTGAAAAGTAATGCTTAATGTAGATTTAAAACCAAATATTTCACACCCTAAACAATCCAGTAGAAACTGTATGGTTAAAACTAATCAGTGTCTTTGAGGGGAAATGGACAAACTGTAACCAAAACGTACCTCCATAGATTGAATGTTCAAACTATGCTGCTCAGTGACTCTACTTTGACAAGCTGGCATCTTATTAATAACTCTAAGTGAATAAAATAGTAAAAGTAAAGAGGAAACTGCAGACAAGTGTGGTAGCAGTGGCTGGGAAACCACACAATACCAGAAACTGACACCACAGCCAGGAAATTTGGCCTGAAGTGACAGTTTTATTTAAGTCAGTCTTGAAGAAAATCCTGAAGAAAATTCCCTTGTCATTAAAAAAGTTTACTGAACCAAGCTTAGATTCCGTAATTTAAGTTTTTGTCCTCTTTGTATTCACTGAACACATGCAAGGTTAGTCATTACACCATGCCCAAGTTAACAGACATCTTCCAAGAAGATGCTGTGTGTTTGTATGCATGTTCAAGGCTAACATGTATGAATGACACTGAACATAAAGCTTCTAAATGGACAGGCTTCAGTAACATAATCATTTCCAGGCTAGAAGAAAGTATCAAGCCAAGTTTCAAAATTACTTTTTAACCTCAAAACAGGTCTCAGTTTAAGGCAGCAGAGACTCCTAACCTAACAAGAAACCAGTCACCACAGAAAATTGAATTGCAAGACATTAAAGTAACACATGCTAATCTTCCTTCATGGCTAATCTATTTGCATGTCCTGTTCTGCTGGGTAAAACATCCTAAACGAAAGAGGAGTAAGCAGCCTACAGTGACCCCTGCCTCCAGGAGGCACAAGTGCATGATCTTAAGCGGGTACTCTAGGTTCTGAACAGTTTGTGAGCTGTTAGAATCTGTAGTTCCATGGCTAGTTTAAGTTAGTCTGAAAAAAACCATTGCTACTATACATGGTAATCAGGGTTAAAACCAATTCAATACAAAAACTGGTCACGCTGACAGGGCAGGACCATCACTTTCGGCACCATGGAAATCCATCCAGGAAGGTCAAGATGTGAAGTTATATACATCAAAATACGTATTTTCCTAAACATCTGTAATTACAAAAAATGTCACTAACAGTACATGGATGTCTTGAGTTTCAGAGAAAGACAAGGCTACCTTCAAAGAAAGATACTTGGTTCTTACACAGCCATTTAAACCTGAAAACTGCCAATCTTTAAGGAGAACTGAAAAGCACTCATCAAACCAGCTAGACAGTGTGAGAAAAATAAACTGTGCAAGAAAAACATTCCAGTGCCTATCCATTTTACAGTAGAGAGCCCATGTCAAAACCAATGAAGATATAATAATAATAAAACACTGACCATACTCAAAACCAGAAATAAAATTAACTCATTACGTTAACTGTGATAAAAGCAATCATGTAAAGAGAGAATTTGAGTAGTGCAGAAAAAATACATGCATTAGCAGAATTATTAAAGTATTGTTTAAAGAAGACCTTGTGTATTAGTAAAATTTAGATTGGTCTTCCAACTTGGTTTTACTTTAAAGTTGAAGAAATGAAACAAATACTACTAGTATCCGCTAATGCTACTATGACCAACATCAAACAAACAATTGGTACCCTTAGCAATACAGCAATCTTCCTGTCAAAACTGCAAAGACTATGTATTATACTGTCAAAATTCTCTACATAATTGATTTTATTTCAGGGAATGGCAAAAAGATGTTGAATGCTTCACTAGGATTTTGAGGTTTGAAAAACAATGAAGACTTAAAACTTATTTTCTTTTAAATTGCAAACAACTAAATTGTCTGAAGTAAACAGAATAAAGGAGAACAGGAGAAAGATGAAAAAGTAATAAATATCTAACAAAGTTGCAAGAAGACTACTTTAAGGAGTCTGTTAGTATTTACTACAGTCAAGACTTCATTAGAATTACTACCAAGACTTTCAACCTTCTTCCCTCCTATAGATACCTGATCACTACTTTCTGTGAAAGTCTTTCCGATTGAGCTACATGTCTTGATTACAACCACAGCAGGGTAGGGATTCGAAGGGACCTGTGGAGAACACCTAAACCAACCCTCCCTACTAAAGCAGGCTCACCTAGAACATGTTGCAGACAATCATATCCAGGCTGCTTTTGAATACCTCCAGACAAAGAGACTCCACAGCCTCTCTGGGCAGAGGAGAGAGGCTACCTCCCAGAGAGGCAGCCTGTGCCAGCACTCTGCCATCCTCACAGTAATTTTTTTTCTTTTCCTCATGTTAAGGTGGAACATCCTGTGTTCCAGTTTGTGCAATTATCCCTTGTTCTGTTACTGGGCACCACTGAAGAGAGTGTGGCCCCCTCCTCTTGACACCTGCCCTTTCCCTTTAGATATTTGTAAGTGTTGATGAGATTCCCTCTCAGTCATCTTTTCTCCAGGCTAAACAGACCCAGCTCGCTCAGCCTGTCCTCACATGAGAGATGCTCCAGTCTCTTCATCATCCTTATAGCCCTTCATTGAACTCTCTCCAGTCTTCCCTGTCTTTCTTGAACTGGGAAGCCCAATGCTGGACCCAGGACTCCAGGTGTGGCCTCATCAGGGCAGAGTGGAGGGGAAGGAAAGCCTCCCTTGACCTGCTGGCCACACTCTTCTGAATGTACCCCAGGCATTGGCCTTCTTGGCTACAAGGCTCATTGCTGACATGGATAACTTCCTGTCCACCAGGATCCCCAGGTCCTTCTTCACAGAGCTTCGTCCCAGCAGGTCAACCCCTAGCCACTAGTGCTGCATGGCATTACTCCTCCCTAGGAGCAAGACTACACAGTTGCCATTGTTGAGCTTTATTAGGTTCTTTTCCACCCAACTCTCCAGCCCTCTGGTGTATCAACACTGCACAAACTTGAACCAAGTATACCATGTGATGACTTGCTAACACTAAGCAAAATAAAAATTACAAGTATCTATAAAGTTCACTTGGGGAAACTGCCTGGAATTCATTACATGCACCAAAACCACTGAATTCTACCATTATTGCAAAAAAATCTTATGATCTCTGTTACAGTTACCTTTCCCCCCTCCTTTAGAGGGGGAATGGTTGTATTTCTCTACCTAAGAATCTTTTCTCTCCACATACAACATTAACAGTTCCACCCAAGTTGCTTACACTTTCCACCTACAAGCAAAACCAGATGCTCCTATTATTCCTTCATTACTGAGTATCCATGGCTTATGGTTTAAGAATAAATGCAAAGCACCACTCATTTGTCCCAGATGGTCCTACTTAAAGCCACTGTTTACTACCTACCCCCAGAGAGGAACTCATTTAGGAATATTTTAACAGAAAACATTGCTTTGTATTAAAGCAAGAAACATAAATAAGAGACTTATTTTAAAAAGGAAGTGGCTCAGGCTTCTCAATTTTCCTGTTTTCAGCAAAATATAGGCCCCTAAGGGGGGCAAAAACTAACTAAAAACTGAATAGCAGAGTATTTAAACACTGAAAAATACATGACAAGAAAAAATATCTTAGTTAGATAACAGGGACGTTGAAAACTTCAATAGCTACAAACAGAAAAAGGCTGAGAAGATTACCAAAGGTTCAAATCAGCTTGAATAGGGTTTAGGAAAAGAGGACACTATCACAGAAATCCCATTAGCCATACACACAGACAAGAGCTTCTGTACAAAAGTTCAGGCCCCAGATACATTTAATCCAACACAGAAAACTTCTTTAACAGCCTGGTACTTTTAGTTTCTCTCACCCCTACAATTAGATCTATCCCAAAACAGCCTGCTATTTCAATATTACATCCTATTTTAGCAACATAAGGTACAAAGTATCTTCTTGCTCAGAACGGCACCCTTAGCATGCCAAAGAATCAAAAAATTAGCTTTAATCTAGAGCTTAATTCAAAACTATAATGGCTTAGATTCTACCATTTATCATTTAAAAAAAAAATCAATTTAAACACACTACTTCCAGCCAAATCATGAACTGACTTCTTGTTTCACCTTCTGGTTTTATTCTCACATTAGTGAGTATGTAGCCATATAGCTGAGGCTGGTGGCTTAATTTCTGGTATGGAGTATATCAAGTGAACCCTTCTCTTGCTTCTCACAGGGAAAAGTAGTTCTAGTTTCACATGCTTCTGTTCAACTGAAAGGTGCTTGAAGAGCCTACAGAGTCTAGCAAGCATTCACACAGCTTCCTTGAGGAAAAGGTCAGACAAATAGCAGTTCAGACAAGGGAAGGTGAATTGAAATTCTACTATCTCAAAAGATACCTTTATATCATATGCTTAGAATATGCAATCAGAACACTGAGAGGTTCTCTGAGGACACTATAACATTCCACATAGTGGCCAATTAGACCTTCCTCCTTCTACGTTGCCTGATTTTCAACAGCTCAATGGCATGGTCATTAACCTAATCTGCTTAAAAAGTGATTAAACAGCTCCAACAGTGACATAAAAACAAATGTCATTACTTCTTAGATAGGATGTCTCCCTGGATATTAATAGCAGCTTATACTTCAGTCTACTGCCCTCAAATTGTCTGCAGACACAGAAGCAGAGCAATATTCTACTTCTAAAATACAGTTATTTTTCTATAAAAAGCTTTGAAGAAAGTAGTAAAGTTCAGTATCGTATCGCTGTAGTATCTAGATTCCATTCAGGTAAAAGTTTGAGTTGTATCTGGGGAAAAAAAAAATAAATCTAAGATACAGAGTTTCCAATCAGTTGCCAGATATCCAAATTATGAGTGCCAGTGGCTTAAGTTCTCCTCTCTTCACTCTGAATGAAGCCTGTGAGAGTTTAAATAACAAATATCTCTGCAAAATGAACCAGCTCACCCTCCCTCCACCCCCAGCAGAAGCCTTCTCCGCTAGTTCAGACAAAGGAAGCAGAAACCAAACCCAACAGACTTTCTAGAGTTACACACTTTTTAGATCTAATATTATCTAGAAAGGAGATAGGGAGGGGAAAGCAAAAAAAAAACCCCAAAAAACACTAAAGAACAGAACAAGTATGACAAGTATTATAACAAATACGGACTCCCAAATTAGCCCATACATACTTACTCTTTTCAAGCTGTTTAAAGTCAGTTATTTTAAAAACATTGTTTACAGATGCCCACTGAGTTTCTCTGTAGCCAAATACAATTTTGAGTGTTCCAATCCCCAAAGAAGCTCCATGGGTGCATGCACTGGGTCTGGCTGAGGTGGAGCTCGTTTTCCCCACAGTAGCCCTCAGCACTGTGCTGAGCATTGCTGATGGGTGGGAAGGCAAGAATAAACCTGTTTTCCCCTGCTTCTGCACATGGCATTTGCTTTATTAAACTTCCTTTACCTTGACCCACAACGTTTTTTCCCCTCCCATCTTACTTTTCTTCCCTCCTTGCCCTGCTGAGAAGGGGACTGATAGAGCAGCATGGTGGGCTCCAGCCATTCAGTCACAGTCAACCCACTACACTGGGTTAGTATCAAAACTTACACTTCACCAACTTATTTCACAATAGTTGACTGTAAAGTAACAATAAATTGCCAGTAGTCAACAAGCTCCTCAGCAATACAGCATGCAAATAAAATATTCAGTGTGTTATCACAGAGCTTTTAAGGTAGCTATAACATTGATACTGCCTCTAGTATCAGAAATTCAGCTAATTGCTTCATACACTTGATTTACTGAGATGCTAAAAGCACTAGCTGACAAATCTTAATGGTTTTGGATGTTCATTTTCAGACAGAGAAAAACATTGTACCAGAATAACAACAGACATAATATCTTTTCCCTCTTCAATTACGGAGTTTTAAAGAAGAGACAGTGAGAATTCTGAAAGTATTGTTTTTTCTCTTGAATTTACGTTTTTCATTCACTAACCCAAATGCAGATTTGTGTGCTGTTACTAGATTCTAGCTTTCTTCTAGAATACAGCGTGACACTAAGAATTACTCTATAAATAGGAGCTAACCCATTCATTACAAGTCACAGAATAACGTACAAAACTACCATAATTTGGGCCAAAATACCTTAATAGCAAAGGTTTTTTTGCCTGCTATAAGGCATAAAGGTTATTCACAAAAAACTTTAAATTTGTAAGACTGATGTTTCACATGTATAGAATTACAGCAATAAGTTATGCACGTTTTTCTTAAGCACAGTTCACAATAAAGCTATTATCTACTATCAGCTTAATTATAAATTCTGAAATAAGTTTAAGTCCTCTGTAACACAGTCTGCACTTGCCACTGTAATTTTTACAAGTCTTTGATTCTCAAGAACTTATCAGATTAAATAGCAGGGACTAGTATTTGGTGTCATTTATCCAGTCTTTCCATCAAGTATCTAAGACTCACGGACACTACTGTATTAAGTAAAACCCTAGAGAAAACACTGCTAGCCATCTTCTATGAAAGAACTAAAAACAAAGAACAAAAAATTTACTGGTTTTATATTATATGTCATATTTCAGCTTAAAACTGAAAGAAATGCTGTTATTTAAGTCCCATGTTTCGTTGTATGAAGCTTCCAGCTTCCCCAATTGGTTTAATTATAGTTCTCTTTATTAAAAAAATTGAGTGAAAAAAAATTCTTATTAACAACAATTCTGATATTCTATTTAAATACAATATAGTAATAAGTTTCGTTTGAGACTTGAACCTTTCTTTAAGTTTTCAAGCAGGTTAAAGGGATTCAGTTTTAATTAAAGATATCTGTAGCAACCTGAATCTAAATCTTTGGGTTTTGCAACCCAATTTCTCATCAGAATAATATTAAAGCTCATCTGAGCTGAATGACAATCTTCCATTCCTCTAGGCTTTCTGAGTACATTATCTTCCCCTTTGGGAATGAATACTTTACTATGACTGATGAATATGATATATAGGACAAACAGTTTTTCCACATTAAAGTGAATTTCTTTTCAGTCTTTTGACTTTTCACTGCCAAATTTCATTAGCATCTAGATAAAACTTCTCTAAGGTAGCAGTCCTAAATTTCTGCTTCATATGATGTATTACATGAAATATTTTAAATGAAGTAGAGTTTAAAAAACCATTCCAGTTTTTAGCTAGCATATGCTGGTATGTGTACCTCCCCCTTCCCCCAATCTGCCAAGCCAATGTACAAGTTTAGTTCTCTTTCTGAAGTATTAGTCATTACTTTTGTTAAAAGCCTGTTTTTAAAATGACCATCTATTAGGATACACACTTAAAGGAAACTTAGTCTTCAACTGTGTTGAGTAATTTAAAGACTACTATATGCATCTTAACACACAGAAGCCTTGAGTAATGGGTGAGGTCACTGGGAGTAGCAGAGGGGAGAGGAGAACATTCTGTGTTCATACGTATAAAGTTGAGCTATTAAAACATCGTCCTCTTGCTCTGTTGTGGTCAGCATTGATAGCAGCACCAAATCTACCAGCAGGTGAACTACACTCACAATTTACCATTCAGTTTTGAATCAGAGGACAAACCCTATTTCCATATTGAAATTCAAGTACTGCCCTAACCTATTTTATCTGTGTCTATTCCAATAAGGAGACAAGGAGTTAATCCAAGGAAAGCTACTCTACCATACTCTAGCTTAACAGTATGAAACAGGACCACAGGAGAAGAATAGCGTTGCACTAACTTTTCTGTTTGTCTTCTGCATTAAAAAACAAAAATCTAAAAATAATCATTGTCTAGACTCAAATTACCAGGGAATAGTGGACACAGACCCTCCCATTGAATTCTTAAATTGCTGACAATTAAGATACATGACTGAAACACAGTGTGAATATTTAAACACATTTTGTTTATTCTGTTTAGAAGCATGTAAAACTTGGGACTATACAAAACTAGTACTGAACCAGATTGCCACAAGACACTTAAATCTTAACAGGGAAACTAAAAAAAAACTACTATCAGGGTAGTCCAATTATTTCTTAATTATCGTGGATATTTTATACAGAAGCTTAACCACAGTACTTTAGGAAGCACCACCAGATACTACAGTTAATGACATATGTAACAAGTCTTTTTAAAGTTGGGCTGAAAGGAACCTTGAAGATTATCTAGTTCCAACCCACCTGCAATGTGCAGTGACACCTACCACTAGCACAGCTTGCCCAAAGCCCCATCCAACCTGGCCTTCAACACTGCCAAAGGGCAGACACAGCTTCTCTGGGCCACCTGGACCAGGGTCTTACCACCCACACAGTAAAGAATGTCTTCCTAA
>VZTU01009243.1:2939-63385 GCA_013400835.1 Zapornia atra
GACATCCGGGTCCAGACCCCCCAGCCTGGTCTCCCGCAAAGTCACAAGTCCCCTGGCAAACCTGCTGAGGCGTGGATCAATCTTCACAGGGCATAGATGTCTCTGCTCCCCATCCTCATCCATGGACTTCGGGGGGACACCCGTTTCACCATGGTCTCCACCACGAGCTGCAGGGGAAACTTTCTCTTCACATTCTTCACCCCCCCGCCTCCTGCGGGCCTGGCCTTGGCATCTGTGCAGCTTGTTACATCTTCTCACTCCCGCTCCGGTGGCAAAGTGCGCCTGCCAGCAGTTTTTTTTTCTCCTATATGTGATTCACAGAGGCGCTATGACCAGCTCTGATAGGCTTAGTCTCAAATTTGGCCTTGAATGCACCAATGTTTTCAAAATATGGGGCTTGCAGAAAGCTGTAACTGCAGCTTACAAGAGCCACTGAAGCAGCACAGTTAAACCAAACTGCAACAGAAGGTTAGTCCTTAGCATATTCCGTGTGTGCTCTGTTCTTCAACGGACATTCATGAACAGATGCTTCCAACTGGAGTTAAGGAAATTTAACTTAATTTAACTTTAATTTAAATTAATGTCTTTTCTCTTAAAGAGATCGGGAACTTTGTAAAGTGTCTGTTGCAGCCATCAGTTTGCTTTCTATATCAAAAAACATTCCTATAGGCAGTTGCTGATAATAGCTTTTCATCTCATCATGGCTTCTCTCATCTGACAAGTGTATGTTGTGTTGATGCAGGTCTTCGGCAAGAATATTAACAGTTTAAAAGGCAGAGAAGACTACTTCTGTTTTCCCTCTTGCTATCTCGGTGTCTGATTCTTGGGTCTTGAATGTACTAGAGTGGACAACAAAAATATTTCAAGTCATGAGCAGAATTAGAAACTTACTGGTGCAAAGATTTTAACAGAGGGTTTAAATGTAATTTATTTGGGTCACATGATGAAAGGCATGAGACATCTAAATATAAATACCTGAAGAGAGCTTATAAGCAGGAGGGGATTCAACTTTTTAAAAGGGCAGATAATGGCAGGACAAGGGGGAATGGATTAAAACTAAAGGAAGGAAGGTTTAGATTAGGTATTAGGGGGAAGTTTTTTACAGAAGGAGTGGTGAGGTGCTGGAACAGGCTGCCCAGAGAAGTAGTGGATGCCCCGTCCCTGGAAGTGTTCAAGGCCAGGTGGATGGGGCCCTGGGCAACCTTGTGTAGATCCAGGCCTGGAGGTTGGTGGCCCTGTCTGTGGCAGAGGGGTTGGAGCTCTATGATCCTTGGGGTCCCTTCCAACCCAGACCATTCTATGATTCTATGATTCTATGATTCTATGATTCTATGATTCTATGATTCTATGATAAAGAAATTGTGATATCTTTTTTTTGCTCTTGGTGAGGCAGGAAGAAAGCTTGTTACAGATTAGCATAGCACATGCAACAAGTATCTAAGAATTGCTGGCCCAGTGTAAATGCATATAAACAGGCATTTATGTTCTCTCTTTGGTTTTGACTTCTGTTTTCTCTTTTTTTTTTTTCTCCTCCTCCTCCTCACTTTCATGTTTTCTCTGCTTTTAAACCAGTTCTACTTCAGAAATTCTACAGTCCATTATGATACCATAAAATAACTTTTTGTAGAATATAAATTATCAGTTGTTATGGTTTGGTCTACTAACTGCTACAAAAGTGTCTTTGAAAATGTAGATAATTGTTAATATTTGTATGCATTACATGTCTTTAACTTCATTATTTTTGTTGATTAATGACTTCGTGTCAGGATGATTACCTGTTGAGGTATTCCTTTTGTCCCATTCACAGTTATTGTCTAATTTATAAGAAAATACATTCAGTTTTATTCTAAATATTTATAGGCATGATTTTTAATGTAAAAGAATGCTGCATATAGTTAGCCCCTTCCTGACTACCTTTACATCAAGTAATTATTGTACAGTCTACCCTATTTTAGATCATCTACTTGACAGACTATTTCTTCTTATCAGTGTAGGAATGACAGCAAGGGCAAGTGGAGTGACTTGCCCAAGGTAACTAGCCAAAAGAGCAGCACAGAGTCGTGAAGGCAACAAAGGTCTTCTGAGGCATGTGCTACTTTATCTGTTGATGTGCTCAGCCTCTTAGGAGCAAATTGCAGTTACTTACGACTTTTGTTGCACTGCAGAACCAATGCGGCTCTCAGGGAATGAAGCAGGCTTGGTTCCAGCTGGCACATCTTCAACCGAATTCCTAACAACAGTCAGATTGCAGGGCCTTTGTAAGAGACGTGTGAGCCAGAGAAAATCCAGCTTCACTTTCAGAGCCTAGGATGAGTTTGAGAACAGACCAGTTAAAGGGAAATACCACAGCTTTTTTACATTTAAACTGAGAACTGAGCAGATGTAATATGGAAACCATTGGGAGACAAGAAATAAGAATCCCCCCCACCATCACTTTTTTTTTTTTAAAATTTTTGGTTTAATGCAACCAGTTAATAGGGCAAAACCATACTTTAAGGATTGTAAGTGCCTTGGTCTGACTACATGTACTTAACTCCCTTTTCCAGCCTACTAACCCCACACATGATAAATTAAATCTGCAAGATGTCAGGGGATACTTGCAAAAAAAGCTCTAAAACTCTTTAACTATATTTCTCATAACATTTCAGTAAAACAAAGCAAAACTATAGTCAACTTTTCATTATATCTGTTGTTTGCTTAGAGCCAAGCCAAATATTTTTAGGATCTGTTTATCTGAACGTTTAGCTTTTGTGTATCATTTATACAAAGACTGTGCATTTTTTAATCATTTGTTCAGTATTCATAATTCATTGCACTTTTTATAAGAGTAAATGCAAAACTATGGATTATGACAGATGCCAAGACCAAATCTTCAATGATCTATTAAATCATGAGGCTTTAAGATGATGAGAGGGAGAACAAAATGTCTTTGTTGTTTTTCCTTCTAGTTTCGACTTTTCAGTGTTAACTGAAATTATGTTTGTAAAGTTTCTCCAGAACCATAAAGGTTAGGTTACTAAAGATATTTTTTTCTCATATATATAAAAATACACTTAGCTATGGGTGGATATGAGGTATATACTATTTTATATAACTGTATGTAAATATATTAGGGTAAAAGGTATAATGAAACATGAGATCATTCCATTTTCACTTGTTTTCAAGGTAGGGAATTAAAAGCATTAAAAACTGAATTTTGGGAAAAAAAACCCAGACTTTTGAAATTTAGAGGCCATTGTAAACACATATGTTTATTATTCTCTTATCAGTCATGTTCACCATTGATCAGCTTAGCATGATCACAGTGTCTCTTTCCAGAACTATGCAATAGCAATAGAGTGCAGTGTTGTTGTCAATCCACTGGATTCCAAGTAAGGAAGGAGGAGTTGTGCAGATCTCTGTGGGTTTGTTGTTTTGTTATTTCCTGTAGGTCTGCATTGCGCATTAAACATCTGTTCAGACATCCTTAGGTCATGTGTCCCCCTTGTGCTACTGGAAAAAATGAAGAACCAATTTGATCTAGATGGGCTTGGGCAAGCACTTTTATTTTGTCAAATTAGCCAGGATACATGTTATCAAGTTTATGCCAGCTTTCATGTTTTTTTATGTTTCATGGTGGAGAACAGACGCAGCTTGATCTGGCATGAAGCTGCTGATAAAAACTTAATTCATCAGGGTGCTTGAACATATCTGGAAGGGCAGAATAGAAGTGATCCGGACTGGCACTTTGCATTATTTAGTCACACTATTTTTGATCTGTCACCAGAAACCAGGCAGACAGTTTAACATATTGTCACACCATGGCCAGATACAGCTTTGAATGAGATAGTTGGAGGGCTGGAGGCAGTGCAGACAGCCCTGTGCAGCTGTACCAGCATTGCACAGATAGCACTATCTTGCTTCTGGGCACTTAAATTCATTTTTCAGCTTGACACCTCTTTGTGCTGTGTGGACATGTGGTATTTTGGGACTTGGCTGGGCAACTTGATTTTTGGCTGCATGTCAGTGAAAGAGCACAAGATTTTACTTTGGGGTCTCAGACTGTCTTTCCTCATAGCTGGAACACAGAGATTTTTGTCATTCTCGGTTTGGGTTCTGTCTTCAGGCAGCACATTTTGAGCACATAAAATAAGATTAGTACCAGATCTTCTTTGCTTTTTTATAATCTCTTTAACCAAAAGGGTTGGACTCTTACAGTGTCAAAGAAAAAAAAAAAGCACCAAAGCAACACACTAGAATCAAAAAAGCCTACTTAGTTTTTGAAATGATTAGCGAAATGCTGACAATTAGCTGTCATGAGCATTAGTTGCATTGCTAACAGCTGTTTGATGTAACTGATTTTATACTTCAAATGATCCTCAGAACCTGCGCTAACTCGGTGAAGATGAAGTAACTAAAGACAGTGATTATATTTAAAGGCTACAGTGACCCAGTGAGAGAAAGGAAAAAATACCCAATCCTTCAGTAGTTTATCAGAAACCTTAAATATTTAATATGTATTGGCTGAAGTAAACAATCAATACCTAATTGAAATCGCTTTAGGCAATGTATTCCAGGCGTCTGTGCAGAACACAATGAATATTTTTAATCAGAATCTGCTTGAAAACACTTTTAAGAACAGTAAACTCAGGTTTTATTGCATAGTATATTCTCTACAAGTTTTCTCTTCTGCTTCTCACTGTGGCTGGAAATTTTAGTGTGTCTATTGAAATCACAACCCCTATCTTATAGTTTAACCGTTCATAGTCTCGCCCAGAGTACTTGGTTGTACTTGTTTGCTCATCAAGACCTCTGTAAATCTTGAGTATTTTGTAACACATATTAGTAGGGCTCTTGTTTAGAGCTAAAACCTGGAAATTTGAGCCATAAACAAAAAAAGGGCCAGCAATACAGTCGTCATTCTTAAGGTATGGTCAGGAAACCAGAGCCCTGGTCTTAATACAGAGCTTATAAAAATAATGTTTCCAACAATCTCTGCCTCATCCGCTCACACAGTGACTGAATTCCTGAATTTCAGTTAGATTAGAAAACACAGTACAATATTGCAGTAAATAACATCCATGTTTTTACAGTCCATTTAACTTTCTGGTTTTCAAACAGTGAGGGAGAATTTATGAAACACTGAAACACATCCTATCAAAAACGTTCTGCTTCTGCTAAATCATGACATGATCATTCATTTGTGTTAAAACACCTTAATATTTTGACCGTATAGGAGAATAAAAGGTGAGTCTGAAATACGTGCTGCCTGTGTCATACAGAAATTGCTGATTGTGACAGGATCAGTATTTTTCCCCTTCCTGTTCTGATTGCTGTGGAAAAGGTTAATTGACCATTATCCAAAAGCCTAGCCATCTTTTCTTCTTATTCAGTGGTATAGTGTATGTTCTTTTCTTGGCACAGGATTTGATGAATCTTCATCACCTGGCTTACATCCCTTCTCTGTGAGGTAAAGTATGCATCTAAAATGTTGAATTGGTGCTTTCAGTGACACAGCTATTCAGTAGCCAGGAGAGAGTTCTTGCAATACAACTCTGCAGTTTCTAGAATTTTTTCTTCTTCTTGCCTTGTTAAGGAAAGAATTTGGTCAATATCTAACTGGCTTTCAACAATACAAATAGTAACTTGATCCAGTTGAGTGATGCTGCATTCATCGTAATGAAATGCTTCAAAATGTGAAACAGAGATCACTGTGATGGGTTTTGTTTAGATCCTGACATTCTGCCAATGTGCTGAAGATGGAAACTTACTTTGTGAAAATAATTGATCTCATAAGGGGTCAAACTGCTTATTACATTTTGGTATTAGGCTGATTTAGTTTGCTAATGCATTTGTACTGCTGAAATAAATCTTTCAAGAAAGCTGTTTTGATTCATAGATGGATGTTTTAATGGAGCGCTCCCAACAGGGGTTGCATGGCACAAATTCTTTCATTTACACTCTCAGCTTAAACACCACATGGCACTATTTTCTCTGCTGGTTAGAGGGCATTGTACATGTTTTGTGTAATACCGTAATTTAGAATCACGGGCTTTTTATGATGACTCTTTGTAATGGAACCTCAACATTTCCCATCTGAAAGTGATTGAATCTACTCTAAGCAATTCTTTGAGAGTTGTGTACATTTATTCAGAGTGCTACCACCTGCCAAAGAGGTTTCTAACAGTGACCTGTAGAGTATGCTGAAGCTCACCATACAGACCAGGACAGAGGTGACACATCTGTTCACATAGTGTTATGGCCAAACCACAAGCAGAAAAGCAAATATTTATTGATGCATTTCTTGTTGCTGATTAGCAGGAGAGACAAAAATGGTTTCTCTGTTGGAGAAGGAAAGCCAACAGCCACATTAGTTCAGCTGTATAAACCTATGCAAGTTTCTACATCTGGCCCGTTATGCAACTCTCACCTAGGTTTGAGAGATGACTTTTGGGGAGGGTCTTTGTTCTGTAATCACAGGATGATGTGGCAGAGCACAGCCCAGACATATGGTAAGGTACAACAAGCAGGTTTGTTGATAATTCTATAAAAAACAGCAGCATGAAGCCAAAATTAACATATTCCTAGTCGAATCCATATCTTTGGGAATGAGGTGCTTCTGCCTCCATAAGGAGGTTCAGATATGGCTCTAGAAATCTAACTAAACACTCATTACTTTTTACCAGGATGACTCATTATTTACTTGCATCATGAGGTTAGTTTATTATCTACTTGGTACAGAGCAAGGGCACAGATTCTTACAAGTTCTATTTTTAACCTTAAATCTGTTTACAGGAACACTTATTTTGGTGCTTCTTATCTCATATAGATCTATTTGACTCAGGGGTAGGGGCAAATGGGACAGACTGTGTAGAGAAACAATTTCAAGGATAAGTAGAACAGAAAAAAAATGTTTTGTTGAATCAAAGGTGTATTTTCTATTGTATTTTTAATGACTGTGGCTTTATTTTCCTGGTAGTGTGGAAAAGGATGGGATAATAGCATTTAAATTTCAGGTTAATTGGAATGCTTTCTTTTGCTGATATTTCTTACGTTCATAGGATAGTGCAGAGGCACTTCTGCATATTTTGCTGAACTCAAATCAGTATGTGCTTCATTAATTATACTTTCTGTACTGCACAACTATTTTAAAGCTTCTTGGAGATAAAGTGAATTAACATTTTAGAAAGTTTTATATAAAATACGTATGTAAAATAGCTATTCAGTATAGTCTGTTTGTTTGCTGTAGGACTCAAAGGAAACATGGAATATTTTTGTCATGCAAAAAAGGTAGTTTTTGTCCTGACTGTTCCAGAGCTTTTTGCTTTATCAGCTCTATAAAGTAGATGTGTTATTTGTTTCGGTCCACTATCTTCAATCAGTTAAACATGTAACTGTACTTTAATTGCATGTAGGTGACTGCTTTCCATTTTTCACGAATTAAATATAATTTTCTTATATGAGCAAATAAATGTAACTCTTAAATCTTGATTCTGAGTGTTTAAAAATTCCTACTTTCATAAATAGAAAGGCTATACTTATGATTTAATTTTTATTCAGGAGTAATTGAGTGATGTACCTAAAATACAGAAAACATATATTTGATTCATTGGAATCAAGCCTCAGTGAAGTGTAACACCTTGATGCAACCTCTGAGAATATACACCTGCAATTAACCTGAACTATGCTGTGAACCTTTGGTTTAGAAAACTCTAAGGGGGGGCATTTTGAAATATAATATTGGCAAATATGCCTTGATATTTCTTAAAATAATTTATACTAATCATGGCAAAAACCTAAACCAAACAAAAAAGAAACAAAAAGCCCTCTTCATATAAATTGTTCTGGAATCCCACAAGTCTAATAAAAATGAAGAAACAGGCATGAAAATGACATTTTCCAAAAGGGAAACAGATAAATGAAAGTACCTCCTACGTACTTACCTGAAATATTGCTAATGTCAATTGATAATTGATAAAAATGTATACCAGTACAGCTAGCTTTTTTGCCTAACATATCCTTATTTTTTTTAATGGTTTGTTATTATTTTTCATTAATACTTTTGATTTTAGTTTGCTGTTTAAACAGTATGATCTGCATTGAATTCACACACAACACACCAAAAAAAGCCTATTTAATCCATTAACTCCCCATGACAAATGGTTTAATACAGATGAAGTAGTCATTGGAATCTTTCCTGCAGCCACAAGAAGCTGCTAGCTTATCAACTGGAAACAAAGCAGCATCATAAAACATTTCTCAGCAAAGCCAAGGAGAGTGATTTGATACCTAAACCCTCCAGTAATTGAAAACATATAACCCATATACTTCTGAATTATAGCTGTGACTAATCTCTTATGAAATAAGTTTTTTTTCCTCCCAAATGCTTGCTGTGCTACAGCAAAGGTGCCTATGAGTTGGCAGGATGTTCTCAGATACAGCTATCATTCAGAATAAGCAACATTAGTTGCCTGGATGCCAGGTCCCTCCCCTCCCACTAGCATCTTGCAAAAGCTAAAAAGCAAATCAGAAACTGACATAAAATTTTCATTTTGTGATCTTTCCTGAAGGTGCATTGTCATTTTTTTTGCAATTCTGTCTTTCGGTTATTACATTTATGAATACGATAGTATGAAAGACTACTAGTATAGTTATGAATGTTTCAGCATCAAGCATTCTGAATTTACGTTAAGTGGGGAACATGCTGATTCAGGTAGAACATGAAAACTTCATTCTGGATAAGTCAGTTCAATTTGATGAGTCATTAGCAGCAGAAAATTAGTCAAAAACCTGTTCTTTAACCTGCATGCGATAAGAGGGTGGTCTAACCATGGGCCTACCCAGGTCACAGGAAATACTGTCACAGCTGACAAGATCTGGCAGATGTCTTTGATGAACTTCTGAAGACCCACTGTGTAGTAGTATCCAGATAAATAGAAGCTTCTCAGATCTTTCTGATCACCTCAGTACAGGAACTGGGATGCAAACCTCTTAAAAGGCAATTTTACCCATTGTCAAACATCACTTTTTGTGTAGGAAACTGTACTTGGCATGGCTTTAGGAACATGGAACTGACAAGAATATGTTGTATCAGAGTTTTCTGTCCTTGCTGCAGTAGTCAACAAGCACTTACTTGCATTCCTTTCATAGCACAAATCTCTATTTCAGGTTGGCTGTTTCTATTGTGAGTCTTTCAAGACAGTTTCATTATTTCACCCTCTCAGTAGGACACCACACCGTATTTTCCAGTGCAATTTCCACTGTGTTATATATTACTGTGAAACAAGGCCTTACAATTTTGCACCAAGTATCGTTACTGATTAAGGACAGTTTTAAACCAGCTAAAAAAGTATACAACATGCTGTATCATTGTTCGTAACAGGATTCTTTTAGCGGGTTTTTTAGTGCATTAACATCAAGAGAGATGTTATAGCGTGGGAATTTCTGCTTTCAAATTAATTTTGAATTCTTTTTAAGAAAGACATATGGCAGACACATTTCTAAAACTCTAAAGCTCAAATATAAAAAGACAAATACAAATATTAACATAATTAGCAGATTTTTAAAAGTCTTGCTTAAGCTTGGCTTAATTAATATTTCTCTGATGTATCCAGTTTGGGATTTTATTGTTTCATACTGATGGTTTTAATCTTACAAAAAGAGTTTTGTTCACTGATTTCAAAACTGATTTAATTTTGTTGGAAAAAAGCTTCGTAAATATACTTAAATCATTAATATATTCATCTTTCAAATAAAGAAGTTTACATATATTTAATTCTGTCTTAAGGGATTTCTGAAATAACCTGTGAAAATGACTGCGAAATGAAACAAATCTCAAAACAAGCTCTTTTAACACAACCCAAAAAAAGAATAGCATACCAGCTTCACTTAAGAAGAAGAGATGGAGCAAGATCTCCAAATTCAGAAAAAATGATAGTAAATAATTTTTATTCCTCCCCTGTCTAGACATGAGTGTGTTTCCTAAAGGCAAATACTGTAGGAAGGAGTAGATTTCTAGGTAAGAGATTTTGCAATCACTTAAGAATCAAGAAGTCTGGAAAAAAAAATGGCAGCAGAGCATTCTGTCAGACTGTAATAACTGGGGTTCTGTGAGTTCTGAGAGGAATTAAAATCAGGACATGGATGGAAGCTATTTTTTTTTCCACATCTTTTCTGTTTTATGTATTTTCTGGTGCCTGTCTGTGTTCTTGAATGAATAAATCCAATTCCTATTAAATTGTTTCTGGCAGTGGTGCTGAGATAACTGTAATTTTACTGGTTTGACAAAATGAGGGAGTATTGGTTTCACAGCCTGCTGCTGCTTCTTGCTCAGTTATTTGTGTTACTTTGTACTTAAATTTAAAAAAAAAAACCCAACAAAAAACCCCAAACCAAACATGTGACAACTCAGACACCTATTCCTCACTATATTTTGAACAGTATTTCCTCCTTCATGTCTCATTATCCCTGCACACAGACTGTCAGATCCTCTTGCCCAAGAGTTTATAGAAAGAAAACTGGTAACTTCTGTAGAGTGTTAATTTTGTGTCTATGCTCCAGTTGGGGATCCCTGATGTCTAGGGAAAGGGAAAGATTTAACTTTATCCCTTAAATCACTTATCATTAGAAAAATGCTGAAGTAAATGCTTAGAAAGAAAACCTAATTGTATCACAAAACATGACACTACAGCTGCTATATTGAAGAAATGGCATAGCGAAGTAGCATAGCAAAATAGCTACTACATGTTCATACATCTAGTAATGTGTTGCTTGACTTTATACTTTTCCTAGGCTTTCTTCAGTTTAGAAGACTGTCAAATTATGCTACCTCTCAAGATGCTTCACTCGCCTCCCCAAGGGATGGAATATATTCTTTTGACAACTCCTATCCTTGGGCTTGATTTTCCTTGAAATGGGTGTAGATTTGGGACATGTATCTTCCTTCCTGAACAGAATTTCTGTTGAGTATAAATACACCCCTGGGGCTTCAGACACCTTCCTTGCTCCTGCCCTACACTACCAAATTCAATAGCATGGTAACATGTCTCCTAAACCCTGAATACCCTGTTGTGGGGGTAGAGACCCAAAATTGTTAGGTAATGGTGAATTTTGAAGACCTGTCCTAGCCTGTCTTTCCTTTCTTACCCCCCATTGTGGCATGGGGAGGGGCAGGGACTGGTAGAATGGGGGTTCGGGTCAATTTCTCACGACTTGTTTTCCTTCTTACCTGGGGAGTGTGTGGGGGGTGTGTGGGGTGGTATTCCTCACACCCTTCCCCTGCTGCAGTGTGGGGTCCCACCCACGAGTGACAGTCCTACATGAACTTCTCCAATGTGAGACCTTTCCCATGGGGCTTCATCTCCTCACCATCTGCCTCTGCGTGGGTCACTTCTGTGGGGCGCAGTCACAGAATCCTAGAATGTCTCTCAGTCTCTCAGGCTCAGCCTGGTCCCCCATGGAGTCACAAGTCCCCCCAGAAAACCTGCTCCAGTGTGGGCTTCTCTCTCCATGGGCTGCAGGTCTTGCCAGGAGCTTGCTTCAACACGGATCACAGTGTTTTCCATATGTCTTCACCTGATCCAGTGTGGGGCCTCTCCATGGGATGCAGATGGGGTTTCTGCTCTGCATCATCTTCCATGGGCTGCAGGGGGGCACCAGGTCCACCATGGGTTTCTCCATGGGCTACAGGGGNAGTTTCTTACATCTTCTCACTCCTTTTTTTGGTGGAAAAAAGCACCAGCTTACATTTTTTTTTTCCTCCTAAATGTGATTCCCAGAGGTGCTGTGACCATCACTGATGGTCTCTGCCTTGGTCAACAACAACTCTGGCCTTAAGCCAGCTGGTGTTTACTCTCTTGGGCCTTCAGAGAGCTTCTAGCTCCTTCTTGCAGAAGCCACCCCTTCAGCACCCCTCTGCTCCCACGCCAGAACCCAGCCATGCAAAACTACCCAGCCATGCAAAACTACAACACTATGCATGCGCATATGATATGGATGTATATATACATATATATACACACACACACGTGGTATGTGCATGTAAAGTGAAAACACTAACACAGACCAGAAGATTTTCTGTATTTTCTAAATTAAAAAAGGTCCTAAAGCAGTAACATGCTTTCTGATTCTTATTCATACTTAAATGTTGGTAGCAACTCCAGTTTTACTACATCATTGTATATGTGCTGTATACAGGTTACAGGAATTGCTCTCTATGTCACCTTAGAACAAGGTGAAAGAACAGAGTATAATATAAGAAAAAAGGGAAGAACCCTGAAGAAGAGCAATGCAATGATTTCAGATCTTGTAGAGAAACAGTCCCCACCATTCCCAAATGCCAAATCAGCAGTCCTTAGAGAACTAGATTACTTCTAGAAGTGACAGCAGAAAAGGACCCTGGACGAGAATCTGAAGAAGGTGGTGACCTGAGACCTGCTCTCCAGAGCACATTAGAATGTGATCAACTGAAGACACAAGCTTAGCTTCTACTTTTTAGGTTCTGATAAATAGATTAATGCATAAAGCTTAGCATTTTTTGAAATGGAGATTTTAAATACTGTGATTTAATTCCTCATGTTTTAAATATTAAGGATATCAATGCTTTTTGATTGGATGAGAACTGGAAATACTCAGCAGCCTAGAATCTACCTTTATTTGTCCATCATTTTTCTAAACCATACATATATGGGGGTTGTTTTTTTGTTAGGTTTGGGTTTTTTTAGATTATTACTTACTTACTTACTTATTAATCTGAGTGTCTCTCTGATGTAAATCTCTGTGATATAAATTTCACTGATTCAAGTCTCCATAATTACATCCGCTGAGGTATTCAGTTATCCTGTTTCCATTTTCCTGTAAATTTTCATCTGTTTTAATAAGTATTCTTTCTCTATTTTCTCTGCCTCCTCTTTGATTTTATATAATTTATGCTGAATGTAACCTATGCTTTACAATAATGATAAGAATGTCAATAAATAATTCTTACTGACATATTATATGTTCTAGTTCCATATTAAGTGCAAAGAAAAATAAACAGATTCATTTATAAAAGTAGAAATTGGACTATTAAGAGAATGGATACATTTTCAGGACTTTGATACCTAGTTTTGCTAATCGTGAAAGCACATCATATAAATGAGCTATTGAACCGTCAAGTGGAAATCCCAGACAAACAAATGAGTCTTTGGACCTCTGCAATAGGATTATAGAGGTTTGTGTGAAATTCCTATTAACAGCTCTGCAACCTCATTAACAAATGTCAGAGTGGTTTGGTCCACTTGTTATTATGTGCTTTCAAGGGCATCTGCTAGTCCCATGTTTCCCCAGGGAATGAGCAGTCAAATAGAACACTTTTGGAAATTTTGTCTATGAAGGTTTCTCGCACACTTTGATTTGAGGGATGATTTATCTCCCTTACCAGAAATAACCTGCTGTTCTGGAGGTTTTGTTTTACATGACGTTTCTCAGAGGAGGATTATTCAGCTCCCAGGTTGTAAATATTAGACTGGAATCTGGACTTAATATTGGTATTGTGGGGGAGGAGGTACTGGAGATATTGGAAACTCAGGTTATACCCAGCTGCAGTATGAGAAAACACATGAAAAAGGCTGTGAATGATGGAAATTGAATTTAATGCCAGTCTGTGTAAACAATATTATTCATTTAGAGTTTGATTTCTAGGTTTTGATCTTTTCAGATGTTTTATCTATACATAATTTCAGTGTAAGTTAATATTTTAAAAACTCACTCCTTTAAAGTTCCCACTACAGATAATGTAGGTTATCTTTCACTGTGTAGCTAACTGGAAACTTCAAGACTTTTCTATGCAACTGTGGAAGAAAATGGAACTACTTTTTAATAAACAATAGCACTTTCTCCAGTTATGAATTGTTTTGTTTTATTTTTAGAGCTTACCCCAAATTCAAGGTTTGGTTAAACATATTTTACTTGACTGGACTGTGTGGGAATAAGGAAGGACTGTTTGGACATGTAGTGCAAGCTTAGAATATTTCTTAAATCTGGACATCAGGTCTAGCCAAAATGCAGCTGTAGAGAGAAACAGAAGCCAGAAAGAAGTATCACAGAATCACAGAATATTAGGGTTTGGAAGGGACCTCGAAAAATCATCTAGTCCGACCCCACCACCAGAGCAGGATCACCTGGGTCACACAGGAATGCATTCACGTGGGTTTTGAATGTCTCTGGAGAAGGAGACTCCACAATCTCTCTGAGCACTCTGTTCCAAACCAAGTAAAGTATGCAGTCTGCTATAGATTTGTATTGGGTTTACATGATGGAGTTTTGCTAATGGGGAGGCTGCAAGGATGTCCCCCATGTCAGACAGACACAGTTCTGGACAGCTCCAAGACGGACCCTCCACTGGCCAAAGTGGGTCAGTTTGGCAATGTTGGTAGTGCCTCTGTGATAACATATTTAAGGAAGGGTAAAAAACCGCTGCATATTAGAATCATGGGAAAGAGGAGTGAGAAAATGTGAGAGAAACAACTGTGCAAACACCAAGGTCAATGAAGTACAAAAAGGAAGAGATGCTCCAGAGGCTGGAGCAGATTTCCCTGTACCCTGTGGCTAAGACTGTGGTAAGGCAGGCTGTCCCCTATGGCCCATGATGACCCATGGTGGAGCAGATATCTATACTGCAGCTGAAGAAGGACCCCATGTCTCGCAGGTGGATATGCCTTGAAGGAAGCTGTAGCACATGGAGAGTCCATGCAGGAGCAGGCTTATAGCAAGACCTGTGGCCTGTAGAAAGAAACCAATGCAAAAGCAGGTTTTCTGGCAAGATGACACTGGAGCAATCTGTTCCTGAAGGTCTGCACACTGTGGGAAGGACCCATGCTGGAGCAGTTCTTGAAGAACTGCAGCCATGGGAAGGACCCACACAGAAGTACCTAAAGAACTGTGTCCCATGTAAGGAAACCCATGAAGGATCCAGAAGAGGAGCTTTCAGACAAAGCCTTGGAGGGAAGAGTGTCCCAGTACGGCTAGTATTCAAGGACTCTTCCAAGCTCAGGAGCCATGCATCCCAACAAATATAAAAGTCAGGCAAAAACCACCCGGAAGCTTGTATGTATGAACAAGGAGCTCCTGGGCAAACAAACACAAAAAGGAGTCCTACAGATGCAGGATGCAAGGGAAGGTTCTCAGAGGAATACAGAGAAATTGTCTGAGCAGACAGGGATTTAGCTTTCCTAAACCGATCCCTGGCAGAATTAGATCTGGCAAGGGATGCTAAGGAAAGCAATAAAAATTTCTATAGGCATGTCAGTGATAAAAGGAAGACTAGAAAAAATGCGAGCCCCTACCAGAATGAAATAGGACTGGTTACCCAGGATATGGGGAAGACTGAGGTACTCAGTGTCTTTTTTACCTTGGTCTTCACCAGCAAGCTCTCTAGTCACACTGCCCAGATCACAGAAGACAAGGCTGGGGACTGGGATAATGAATTGCCTACTGTAGAAGATGATACCATCTAAGGAACCTGAAGGTACACAGGTGCATAGAACTGATGACATGCATCCACTGGTCCTGAGGGCACTGATGTATGAAGTTGCCAAGCCACTATCCACCATATTTGAGAAGTTGTTGCAGTCTGGTGAAGTTCATACTGACTGGAAAAGGGAAAACGTAACCCCCATTTTAAAAAAGGGGAACAGGCCAGTCACTCTCACCTCTGTGCCTGGAAAGATCATGGAGCAGATCTTCCTGGACACTATGATCAGGCACATGTAAAATAAGGTGATTGGTGGCAACTGATGTGGCTTCATAATGGGCAAATCATGCCTAACAAATTTGGTGGCATTCTACGATGAGGTTACAGTATTGGTGGATGAGTGAAGAGTGACTGACATTATTTACCTGGACTTATTTGACACTGCCCTGCATTACATCCTTGTCTCTAAACTGGAAGGACATGGATTCAATGGATGGACCAGTTGGTGGATAAGGAATTGGCTGCATGGTTTCACTCAAAGAATTGTGGTCAACAGCTCAATGCTCGAGTAGAGGCCAGTGACAAGTGGCATTCCTCAGGAGTCAGTACTGGAACCAGCATTGTTTAACATCTTTTTCAGCAACATGGACAGTGGGATAAAATGTACCCTCAGCAAAACTGCTGACGATACCAGGCTGTAAAGTGTAGTAAACACATTGGAGGGAAGGAATGCCCTTCAGAAGGATCTTTACAAGTTCGAGAGACAGGCCTATGAGAACCACATGAAGTTGAACAGACAACTGCAAGGTCCTGAACATGGGCTGGGGCAAATCCCAAGCACAACTACAAGATGGGTGGAGAATGACTTGAGAGCAGCCCTGAGGAGAAGGTCTTGGGGATGTTGGCTGATTGATGTAAAGCTCAAAATGAAACAGCAATGTGTACTCACAGCCAAGGAAGCCAACTGTATCCTAACATGCATCAAAACCAGCATGACCAGCAGGTCGAGGGAGATGATTCTTCCCCTCTACTCTGCTCTGGTGAGACCCCACCTGGAGTACTATGTCCAGTTCTGGGGTCCCCAGTACAAGAAAGAGCAAGTCCAGATGAGGGCTGTGCAGATGATCACAGGGCTGGAGCACCTCTCCTATGAAGACGGGCTAAGAGTGCTGGCCTTGTTTGTCCTGGGGAAGATGTCCTGGGGAAGAGAAGGATCTGGGGAGACCTTAGAGCAGCCTTCCAGTACCTGAAAAAGGAATATAAGAAATCTGTAGAGGGATGTTTTGTCAGGGAGTGTAGTTGATAGGACAAGGATTAATGATTTAAACTGAAAGATGGTAGGTTTAGATTAGATATATGGAAGAAATTATTTACTGTGAGGGTGGTGAAACACTGGAACAGGTTGCACCAGAGAAACCGTGGATGCCCTCTCCCTGGAAGTGATCAAGGCCAGGTTGGATGAGGCTTTG
Organism: Zapornia atra; assembly: GCA_013400835.1. Classification (NCBI taxonomy): domain Eukaryota; kingdom Metazoa; phylum Chordata; class Aves; order Gruiformes; family Rallidae; genus Zapornia; species Zapornia atra. The sequence continues at coordinate 19,839 of VZTU01009243.1, forward strand.
GGCAATGTGGTCTAGTTGAGGGTGTCCCTGCCCACGGCAGGGGGTTGGATCTAAATGATCTTTGAGGTCCTTTCTAACTCAAGGCATTCTGTGATTCTACAGTTCTATGATGTGAAGAAGAAAAAGTGGCAGAGACAAAGTGCTATGAACTGACTGCAACCTCCATTCCCCACCCCCCCCCACTGTATTAAAGAAGGAGGTAGAAGACTTGGGAATGAAGTTGAGCCTGAGAAGAAGGAAAAGGTGGGGAGAAGGTGTTTTTAGATTTGTTCTTATACCCTATTATCTCAGTCTGTTGCAAGTACTTGGCAATAAATTAAATTAACCTTCCCCAAGACAAGTCTGTTTTGCTCATGACAATACTAGGTAAATGATCTCCCTTGTCCTTATGTCAACTCATGAGCTTTTCATTGTATTTTCTTTCCATGTCCTGTTAAAGAGGGAGAGTGTTAAAGTGGCTTCGTGTGCACCTGGCAGCCAGTCAAGTTCAACCCACATTCTCATCTTTCTTTTACAAGCACATGTCAAAAGTTACTTACTGGGACCTCGTGCTTTGATTTTAGAGCAATTGATGTGGAAGAAAATCTAGTGTCTACTATCTGTTAAAATAATTAAAAAATAATAAAAGCAAAGTTTAACTGAATACCAAGGCCAAGGAGAATGACTTAGACTCTCTACGTAATGTAATTTTCAACTTTGTTTTTCCTCTTTTCTGTCTTTGCCTTTATGTTAGCATGAAACAGAGGGAGTCTGCACAAAATAGGTTTCCTGCCTGAGTCTTCCATTGTTGTCATCGTGTCGTACTGTGATTGATTTGCATCCCTACTAAGTGCTATTTTGTAGCACTGCAAAACCAAATCACATAGCCAAAATATTATTCTATTTGCGTAGTCTGAATGATACAGTCGGTGAAATAAAAAGTCATGTTTTTCAAGGCTTTATTCAGAAATATCTGAACTGAAAATTTGTTTGATTTGGCAATTTCTGTGCCCTGACAAATTTGGGAATCAACTGTCTTAATTTTTTTTTTTTTTCCCACTTAAGTATGACATAAACTTGCTTGCCATGAGATTATGGAAAGATCATCTAGATACAGATTAAACTCAAATTATCCTCTAAGTACTTTTTGTCTTCAGAATCTCAGATTACTGTTCTATTTGATTTAATCAGAAAACAATGTTCCTTTGTTACTTTCGGACACAGAGGACTGCTCTACCCTCAGTGACAATGTGCATAGTTTGAAGGAATGCAGTGCCACTATACCCAAGGGAAATGCCAGTATCATATTGTCCTGTAAATTAGAGTGTGCACTGCAAGATTGCTTGGATACCCAATGAGCCCCATTCTGCTTTCAGTCTTTCTCAGAACTTGGGGAACAAGGATGGACCAACATGGTCTTGCATGGCTCACATTGAGAACCTGATATTCAAGTATTGATAGTAGTTGTCAGAGAGATCACTTAGGTGTTATTGTGGCTTTGTGCTCACATGCATATATTCTTGTGAAAATTCACACACCTGATCCAAACTATGCATTTTGTGAACTCCATCAGTTCATGAATAAATATTTGCAGATATTCAATAGTCAATGTCAAAAATTGAACAAATGTGGGTGTTACATAAATACTGACAGAGAAGGCTTTTTGCCTCCAATTTCTTTTTAAATCAGGATGGAGAAAACATTTATGGATTGGCAAAAAGGTCAGCTGAATGATTTAACGTCCATGGTTTTAATTTTTATTGTTCATATTAACTAGTATGTTCCAGTTGCTTTGCTCTGCTATGGAGAATGCAGAACAGCCATTAACAATATTTACTGGTCCATTAGGCTGGCTAGGTGGAAAATTTTCTTCATGGGGTTGCAAAATACACCACAGCACAACGTACCAATGAATCTGAACAGTGCAATGTAAGGACCATATATAAAACTGGAAACTCAGGATTTTAGATTTTTTCTTTTTATTATTTTATACCGTAGTCAGCAAGGTACTGATTGTATATCTTAGTATCTCAGCCACACTGAATTGGCATAAATGCCTGGCTTCTACTTCTATTTGTCCTCATTTTCTCTGCTGCAGAGTATGGGGCAAAGTAGTTGAAAAGGGATGTATCAATTTGCTTGTCAAAAAATAGCCTGCATAAAATTATAAAATTAATAGAAAAATAAAGCATCAAGCTTAAATATATACAGATCTATCTTGATGGGTTTTATAAACTGACTTTAGTGGAGTTACTCCAAAAGTACATTGTTGGATGACGCTAAACACACACCATTCAATGCAGAATTGGTGGTTCTCTCCCACAGAGCTTTGACTCAGAAATTTAAAAACTAGAAGGATCATGTTAATGCCTTGCCCATTGTCGTGGTTTAACCCCATCCAGTAACTAAGCACCACACAGCCAATCGCTTACCCAATCTTTCTTGCAAGGAGATGGGAAGGAGAATGAAAAAAAAAAAAACCAAACCAACCTTCCTGGGTTGGGATAAATAAAGTTCAATTTAGTTCCTTCTCTACAGGAAGATAATAATAAAAATAAAAATAAAACCATCAAGAAGTGATGTATAAATGCAATTGCTCACCACATGCAAAAATAACATGTTTCCGAGCGGCAATCCCACCTCCTGGCTTGCTTCCCCAGTTATATACAGAGCATGATGTTGTATGATGGGGAATATCTCTTTGCCCAGCCTGGGCCAACTGTCCTGGCTGCGCTGCCCCAGCTTCTTATGCACCTGGCTTGGTACAGGGAGAAGCTGAAAAGTCTATGACTTGATGTAGACACTACAACTACCTAGCAACAACTAAAACCATCAGTGTGTTAACAACAGTAGTCTCATCCTAAATACAAAATATAGCACAGTACCAGCTACTAGAAAGAAAATTAACTCTATCCCAGCTGAGACCAGGAGACTCTTCCAATCGGCAGAAGACAGAAATCTGGAAGATTCTGAACAGCGGTGCTGCTCAGCAGGACTATATGTCCATTCTCAAAATAAAAAAAAAATTTAAAAAAGCTAGTTCTGTGCTATGGGCAATCTGTACATGTATATAAATGCAAGAAAAAGTAACACAATTTTGTGACTAATAGCAAAATCTGAGTTAATTTATATTTGATGTACATATCTGGGACATGTTCACATAAAATGAAGTGTGTAATATAACACTGTTAGTATGGTTATCTACATAGCTTTTAGAAAATTAAAAGGTTATGCAGTTCTCATAGTAGTGGGGCTTTTTGTTTGTTTTCCCTTTTTTTAAAGAATAGGGTTCTTTTTGTATTTGGCAACCTGTTGGAGAACCTCCTGCACCCTATAACACACATTTCCCAATGGAAAATTGCTTTTATGACCTTTATCATAGTGAATGTTATGAAAGTTTTGTTACAAGCTTCATTGATCTCTTTCAAAGTAGTGTACCAAACTCAATTGCACAAGACCACTAAGTTTTCAAAACATTATAATAGCCTAAAATGCCTGTATAAATCAGAGTCATAGGGAAACAAACCTTTAAATAAGTCCATCTGTTTCTGTCTTCTCTCAGTGGTAGTGGCAAATTGAAGCAGAACCTGTTGCGTTTGTAATCTTACTCTCTTTATTTTAAACAACCCATTTTAGAACACTTCTTCTAGAGCATCACATGAAAAATCTCCTCTGCTGGCATATCTGGCCAGGACTAAAAAGAGCGTGTCATAGTACCATATGAAAACATCCTTATTTCTAGCTAATTCTCCAAGCTGGAAATACTGGTTATAATGTTTTTTAAAAAAGCTGCAGAAATAACCAAGGCATCCCACCAGCACCAGAATACATTTTCTGAAAATTACTATCTAGAAGGGTTTCCCTTGCCTCACTTGTCGTATTTCCTTTAATGCAGTTGTTCTAAAAGTAATGGTTGCAGCCTCCAAAACTGGATTTCCATCATGAATCCCATTAATTTTCTTTTTCTAGCTTTCTGCTGGAGCAAAAAAAGGAAAGAGAAGGGGAAAAAAACAAGAAAAAAAGAAAAAAAGAAAGGTCCTTAACTGGTCTTTTGTCCCAGAATAAGGTTACCACAGTGTGATGATTCCTTCAAGACTTCCTAAGAAGTGTCTGGAGCATTTAGAGCAAAACCAGTGTCAGGTTCCCTTTGTGGAGCACTTGCAAGTGGCCATATGGGGAGACAAAAAGTGCAGAGTTGCAGATCCATTCTCATAAAGCTTTTTATGTATCGAATAATAAAGTACTTGATTTAAGACATGCTTTTAAACTCTAGAGTAAAACTCTGGCATTGTAGGCACCTTCCAGTTTCTGTGCACATTAGGGGCTCAGGTATTTTGCTACTTTAGCAGCATGTAAATGCAACATTGGTTAGGCAGATTGCTGTGTGCTATAACCATTGTTGCCACATGGAGACTGTATTGTTGCTTTAGTACGTGGTATGGTATTTCCTGTTAATACCACAAATGGTGCCTCTCACCACTGGGTTATTAAGAGCTTTTGTGATATTTAGATTTTTTGTTTATTTATTTTATTTTTATTTTATTCTTTTATTTTATTTATTTCACTTTCTGTTTACACTTTGATAGCTTTTCTGAAGCAAATAATAAACAGAGATGTCTTTTTGCACTACATACATAAAAGGAGAGGCCTTGACTGCTGTATGTTCTAGCCTCCCAGGATTCAGATCAGAGAGTTGGCCTAATTCACTGTCATTTAAAACCAGATGTTTTTTCTGGCACTCTGTCCTGCAAAAGCAACAATGATATCCATCAGATGGTACTCAGGGAAGCTCGAGTGAGTTGAGATACTACAAATAAGTAGGAACAATGAAGAACTGAAAATAAATCTTAAAAAAAGAAATCAGATAAACAAGAAAGATTTTCCCCTAACATCTAATAGATTGTCTGAGTTCAAAGGAGGTCTTTAATACAACTCCAGCAATGGGATGGAGAGCTATTGCATGCTTTAAAAATAGGTGCTGATCCTATGTACACTGGTTTACACACATCTAGTTACTGTTACACACAATAGGATGACGACAGTGTAAAACTACATGCACTGATTTGGAAGTGTAGGTTTTATGTAGCTAGGAGTTTATGTAGAAAATGAACTTTGGTTTTGTATGACTTTTGAGCTAGTGAACTTAAAGCAGTTTGCTCCAGATCAGCCCCTGGCTCCTCATATTCTCTACAGCTAAAGCAGGATAAAGTGAACTATACTGGCATAAAAGCAAGGGGGGAGTTTTTTGTGGGGTTTTTTTTTTTTGGTTTTTTTTTCTTTGTTTTGTTTTTTTGTTTTTTTGCTGTTCTTCAGTAACATTTGCATAGCTAGCTCCATGTCATGCTGAAGAATTTAACTGTAGAATCAGATATATAAAGGACACAAAATACATTTTATACTAGGTAGATATCCTCACCGGTTACTTGATAAACCCCAGCTTGAAATAACCTCAAACTAAAAGACTGCGATTTAAAGATCAACCTAACTACCTAAACCAAGCAACTCTATTAATTCATGAAAACTGAGAAACTATATCCAGAAGTTTAAGACCTTTGAATTGCATCATTCATCACAAATATGATTGCTGAAAAGGTGAATGTAAAACTTTTATACTTGGGCTGGCGAACAAAAGAAAGTTATAAACTCTAGGCTGAGAGAAATATAATTTTATTTCTAAATTGTATACACATCAGCAGCATGTTTCAATTCAAAAATAAAGTCTAGTTAAACAAAAGAACTCAGAGAATCAATTGAGTAGGTGTGAATAATTTTAGGAAATTTTGGGAAAAAAAATTCTAGGAGGAAAGCTATCTATCTTCAAATAAATAAAAAATAAACAAATTAATCAAAGTTAAGACAGACAATTAGAAAAATAAAAAATAAACCTTCAAAAATACTTTTACAGGCAAATATTTTTCACTCCAAATGGAGAAATGTTAGGATCAACACTATGCAAAGACTGTGCTAACTGATGGAGAATAAAATTCAAAGAAAATCATATTTGTAGTGTTCAGTGCAGCATGGTTTTTGCAAAGGCAGTATGTAGCAAGAGGAATTTGCAAGACAAAATGCAAAAAAAACCAAAACCCAACAATTAAATGGGCCTCTCTTTCTCTTTTAATTTTCATTCAATGCATCCAATCTGTTAATCCTCAGGCAGTAGATAATAGAATTAGGGGCTGAAGAGTGGATGGGGATGGGGAAGGAAGAGTCTGAAAGGGGAAATGCCTGTAGGCATTGTTGAATTTGATTCTGAAACTGGAACATGGCCATGACAGGACTTAAGCATTCCTCTCCTTTTCTTCTATCTGAATATTTTAACTCTCTTCCTTTCAAAGACATTTTATTTTTCTTTTTTTTCCTCTTTCACAGCAAGTCTCTTTCATTCCCATACTGTTCTAATCTGTAGTTGTCCATCTTTCCTTCCCCTCAGTCTCTGATCCTAACCCAAAAATTCTAAAACACTTATTAGTCTCATGCTTCAGACATCATGTGAATAGCATGAAAGAAAGCTGCAACAATTCAAAGTACTTTTTGTGGAACTGAAAATGGTGCAATATTTTCCCTCCCAGCTACCAGGGTGCCAACAACTATACGCCAAATCATTTGCTCAGGTTTCTTAGCTACCTCTCAATTCCTCCTGCAGAAACTACTGCTTTCTAGACACTGCATACAGTTGTGTTTGTGTAAGATCAAATGTGCCAAGACCTCCGTCATCCAAAAATCGTATGTGGGAAAGTGCCTCTTAAATTTGTAAGCGCTCATGTGGTTTTGAATAACTCTGCTACATGATTACTACTGTACCCCTGTCCTCGCTGGACTTTGTTCATATCCCTGGGTATAAATTTAGTTTGTTTATCTNCGAAAAAAGAAAAAAGAGAGAAAGGTTAAAACTGTCTCACACTAGAGGGCACTAAAGCCTCCGAGATAATCTTGGGCAAAATTTTGCTGCATAAGAAGTTTACAGCTGTATTATCAAACATTCTACTAATTTTCTTACATTTAAAAGTCTAAAGAAAAGCCCTAAGAGTGACTATCACGGATAAAAAAAAAAGCCCAAAAAAACCCCAAAACCCCCCACATAAGGACACTTGGAAATTATGTGAGACTTTTTTAGATGCCAAGATACAAGAAGTGGAAAGTGAAGAAGGAGAAGACAAAAAGCAGAAGAAAAGTAACTGAGGAGAAAATAGTAGAAATATTAATTTTAGTGTGGTATTTGATGGTAAAAACCTGGTAAAATCTCCATTTTCTAATAAATTTGATTTGTACTAGACACAAATACCATCATCTGGACTGAAAATTAATTGGAAAACAAAGATTTGTAACAAAAAGTGAAATAATTAGCATGTAAGAGACTACACCATGACACTTCAGACTATGACACTTGTCAAGACATGACTGATACGGACATTTTAAGAGAGAGCTTTATGATCCTAATGACATTTATGAATTGTCAAATGTCAATGGTTAAAAAAACCAGTAAATACAAATAATAAAAAGGAGAAAAAATAGAAATCTGACCCATAATAGCAATCATTGAATGATGTTTTCGGTTTGGGTTTTTTTATTTTCTTCTAGAAAATATACAGGAAATAGCCCTGGATACAGGGTAAGTAATAGTTCAGAAAAAAACCCACACTTATGACCAGAATCCCATAGAACCCAACTAAAAACTTACTTAAAAATATAATCAATTATTGATACTGAATTGTTGATATTTCACTGAACATAAAAGAAATATTTCCTATCATAATTTCAAAGCATGGTATATGGTGTACACACATGTAGATTTAAATCCTTTGATTGACATTAATGATATTTATCATATGCTTAAATACTTTTTTTTGAGTTACAGACTGCAATTCCTTTGTATACTGCTGTCCAGAATATAATATTCAGTCTTGGATATATGATTACCTCAGAAAGACTGAATAATTGAAGTATAAGGGATGAGACATAAGGAATGAAACTGATCACAGTACTGAAGGGAATAACACTTAAAGAAAGATTAAGAGAGCTGAATGCACCCAGTTTGTATAAGGGACAGTTAAAAGAAAGTGTTATAATTTTTCATAAATACTGGAAAGACATAAAGACACTTGCCAGTCTTCTTATAGAATAATTAGGTCCATAAATTACATGTCTTAATTACATTTTGTTTTCCATTTCACATTACAGTTTGCACAATAATTAGGAACAATGACAATAGTGCTAATTATTTTCTATGGGTACAGTACTATATGAGAGCTTGGTGAGATCTAGGGCTATTTATTCAAGGATGACTATTAATGGGAATAGCATTTGGGATTTTTATCACAAGGAAAATAGAGTATAGCTGAAGCAGGAGAAATTAGGATTATAAATTATCATGGACCATCATAAGAAAGGCACTGCCTCATTCTGTACTACTTTCAGAAAGGAGTGATGAAGTCCTTCAGCAGGCACTGGTTGTGTATTTCCTGACATTCTGGCAACCTGATATTTTTTGTAGCCAAGCTGTCTTTCAAGAATCATTTATACTCAGCATGGACAATCAGAATTGTAAGGAGTTCTTATTAAGGATGTAAATAACAATAATATTCAGGGGTATGGGAATCAGATTAAATTAGAATAGTTCTTTCTAGTGTCCCAGCCTACAAAAAGGTAGACTTGTGAGGCCTTCTTGCCAGTGCTTCTGTGTTTGGTACCCAAGAGACATTCCCAGAAAGTATTTTTAGTCAAGACTTTGACTAGGATCAGGGATCAAGGACAGGATTCTGCTCGCTTTCAAGCACAGCTGTACATGGACATCTCCCATATCAGTTCTCGTACTATTGTAACAAAGATGGTGTCAAAATGATTAGTAGCATAAAATCATAGAATAATAGACTCTCCTGAGTTGGAAGAGACTGATAAAGTTCAAGTACAACTTCTGGCTCCACACAGGACCAGCTGAGACAGAGCATGTGACAGTGTATCATCAAGACACTTCTTGAACTCATCCAAGCTCGGTGTGGTGACCACTTCCCTGGGGAGCCTGTTCCAGCTCCTGACCACCCTCTCAGTAAGAAACCTCTTCCTAACATCCCACCTAAACCTGCCTTGTCGCAGCTTCATTCCATTCTGTCTTCATGGGTTCTATCACTGGTCACCAAAGAGAGGAGATTGGCACCTACCCCTTTGTCCCCCCTTGTCAGGAAGCCATAGACCGTGATGAGGACTCCCCTCAGCCTCCTTTTCTCCAGGCTGAACCAACCAAGGGATTTTAGCCTCTCTTCATAAGACTTCCTCTCCAGACCCTTGACCATCCTCGTTGCCCTCATCTGGACACTCTTCAATGTTTTTATATCCCTCTTGCACTATGGTGCCCAAAACTGGACACAATACTTGAGGTGAAGTCACATCAGCTCAGTGTAAAGAAAGTATGTTATCAACCATCTTGCAGAGAAGCAGAAGACATTGGAAGAAGGAGAAGAGCTAGATTGGGGTCAAAAAGAAAACATGAAACAAACCAAACCTCCGAATTTCAAGATGGCAAGGTGGAAGAAACAGCAGAACAAACTAAAGCAAATTAGTTAATAATAGGCCAAACCCAACATTTTATTCTCTATGGTGTTTATCCCTCTCAGTTTCCACTGAAAGAAAAGGGTTCACTCAGGGAGTTTTAAACAGCACATGATCTGGATACTCCCACTTATCTTCCAGAGCAGCCTTTCTTCACTAACTACAGATAGAGCCTAAGGAAGCTACCAAAGCACTTAATGACAACCTTTAGTTCAAAAATAGCTGAAAGAAATATAACATCTTCTGAGATGAAGTTATGAGGCAAAAAGAAATAAGAAGCTTCTGTATAGTCATAAATTGAGCTACATTAACTGTGACTGAATAGGGTGGGATTGGAGGGAACTACACCTTTCCCTCTTAGCAGGAGATGCCAAAGGATACTCAGAAATTTTATTATGTGGAGCAATATCACAGCTAAATGGTTAGCACTGTAGAGTTTGACTGTATAATTTCTAGTTAACAGAACTTGCAACACCAGAAGCCAGTGTGCTCTGCAGAAATTGTGGACTTCCATAGAAATCAGAAACTCTCAAATCAATTTTTAAAATTGCTAACGCTCACTAAGAATTTTTTGTGAAACTTGAATGTTTTACTAGACACTAAACATTTTCAACTCCTGAAAAATATCTAGCCAAAAAAGGCAAACAACTTCCCAACTTCTGTTTATTTACAGCATTGTTTTTCCACTGAAGCAGCAGCAGGTTCTTAATTCTTGCCCTTTCCCTGCCTCAGAAATAAATTTCTCAGCATGTTTAATAATTTTTTAGACCTCATATTTTTTTGCCAGTAATAGTTCTTAAAAATCTGAATAGCGAATGCATTTTGTCCTTGGCAGTTATCTATCATGGGAAAAATAATCCAGCTACAATTCTGGGAGCAAAGGAAACAGTGAGAAGACCTACAGCTTTCACAAATTTTGGACAGCGTTTGTTCTTTAGCAAGTATATTTTAATTTTCAGCTCACTGATGAAAAATATTTTCCTCTAAACCAGTTTCCCCCCCCTGTCCCTCCAAAACCCCATGATCTTTCTTTAAAACCTGTGATGAAAAGCTTTCAACCCACGTAACAGTGTTATTTTCAGCTCAAGAGTTTTATTAGGGACATTTTTTCAGTTACTACTGCTCCAATGTAACCAGTGTAATGTATGTGAAAATCCTGGGGACAGACTGCATCTGGTTTATTAACCAGTTTAATATACATCATCTTTGGAATGGGATCAGCATGAAGTATGGCCAGATGCTTGCCATGGCCTGGCAGCTTCAACCACCAAGGGCAGGGCTCTGAAAGAAGGGAAGATTGCCACTTCATGAACAAATTTAGTCCCTGTGCAGCTGGGCAGGCATGAAGGGAAAGCCAGACAATCCAGGAGGGACATTGCAACCATGGTGGAGGCAAAGAGTTTCCTGAAAAAGTAGCAAAGTTAATTCTTACAAGTAAGTTTTGTTACAAAATTATCTTCAGATGGATAATCTTTTGCTTCTAACCTCTTTATGCGTCAATTAATTTTGACTTCTTAGGCATATCTGTGGAAACCAGAAAATTGATTGCCTAGTGTGCTTTATGTGCTTTATCATCATACATAGAACACTCATAAAGAACATGTTAATATCGAGCAAATGGAAATACTTTATAAAAATGTGATTGTGCTTGATCCTTCTGATCTTTTGCAACAAAAGAATTTAATTAATTATTTACATACCTTCTTTCAAATTTGTCTGCAATGAAATCTAAATTATAGTGCATTCCTTTTCTTATTCCAAATCCCTGTACGTACATGAAAATTGTTTGATTTTGGGTGTATTTTAAATAAGGATAGTTTTCTCCTTTCCTCTTCTGCAAGTTTAAGCAATAATTCTATCGCACCAAATTTCATTTTCTGCAAGATTATACAGTGTTCAGATGTTTAGTGCCAAGAAATCAAATCAATAAAAATGTGCTGCAGTTCTTCAATGACTGTTCCAGTGTGGGTCCTTCCCATGGCATGCAGTCCCTCAGGAAGAGTGTTCTGATTCTATGGGGACCCACAGGAGTCAAAAGTCCTGCCAGAAAACTTGGTCCTGTATGGGTTCTTCTCCACAGGCCACAGTTCCTGCCAGAAGTCTGTTCCTGTATGGGCTTTCCACAAGCTGCAGCTTCCTTCAGGCATAATCACCTGCTCCAGCATGGATTCCTCCTTGGACAGCTGTATGGATATCTGCTCCACTGTGGATCTTCATAAGCTACAGGGGTACAACCTGTGTCCTTATGGTCTTCTCCTTGGACTGCAAGGGAATCTCCACTCTGATGCCTGAAGCACCTTGTCCCTCTCTTTCTTAACTGATCTTGGTGTCTGCAGGGTTCATTTTTACCCTTTGTCCTGGTTTTGGCTAAGATAGAGTTGATCTCTTTATAGCAGCGGATGGAATGCTGTGTTTGGGAGTTAGGATGAGGGCAGTGCTGACAGCACACAGATGTTTCAGTTGCTGCTAAGCAGTCAAGGACTGTTCACACTGTCCTGCTAATGAGAAGGTGAGGGGCGCCCAGGAAGCTGAGAGGGGACACAGCCAGGACAAGTGACCCAAACTGTTGAAAGGGGGTATTCCATGCCAATTACATCATGCTCAGCATAAAGGGGGATGGTGGGGGAAGGAGTGTTCAGCTCCAGGACACGCGGCTTTGGGGACACTCCAGTTTTGGGATGGCTCTGAGCTCTACGGCCTGAGTTGTGCAGTTTGGGGAGAAACTGCATTGGATAGCACCAGTCTTGTATATTTTGCTATAAAGTCCTGTTGTTATTATTATATCCATATCTCTGCTATCCTGGTAAACTGTCCTAATCCCAACCCACAAGATTTTGTTTTTTCTGGTTTTCTTTTCCCTCCCTTTCCCCCTCCCTCAATTCTGCCCCCATCACCCCTTAAAGACTGAGTGGCTGTGTGGTGCTTGGCTCTCTGGGCTACCAAGATCACCAGTTAGCTCATGTTTGGGTCCATCTTGGTTCTAGCTGGAACTGTCTCCGTCTGACATGGGGGCAGCTGCTGGTGTCTTCACATAGAAGGCACCCTAACAGTCCTCTCTCTTACCAAAACCTTCCTACATAAACCCAATATCCAAGTAAATAAAACATTATGTGCAAAGCTGTACATTTTACTCTTTGTCCTGGCTTCACCTGACATGACAGTAAATTTTCTTCATAGTAGCTAGTACAGGGCCATGTTTTGGACTTGTGTTGGATACAGTGTTGATAATATAGAGAATGTTTTGTTGTATAGAGGTGTGTTTTGTTATTCTGAAGCAGTGCGTACACAGAGACAAGTTCTTTTCTGTTTCTCACACCACCCTGCCAGCAGGGTGAATGGAGGTGCACAAGGAGATGGGAAGGGACACAGAGGGGACAGCTGTCCCCAACCGAACAAAGGGATATTCCATAGACTATGAAATTCTGCACAATTTATGAAGAGCTTGGGGAAGATGAAGGACTTGTATGGTGGGGGGGTGTATGTGACAGCAGTATTCATATGTATTTGTCTTCCCAAGTTATGGTTGCAAGTGATGGAGCCTTGCTGTCCTGGAGATGGCTGAACACCTGCATGCCGATGGGGAGTGGGGAATGAATTCCTTGCCTTGCTTTGCTTGTGTGTGTAATTTTTGGTTAACTGTACTAACTGTCTTTATCTCAACCCATGAGTTTTCTCAATTTTACTATTCTGATTCTCTCCCCCATCCCACTGGTGGTGGGGTGTGTGTGTGTGAATGAAGCAGCTGGCTGGTGCTTGCTGGGGCTAAACTGTGACAACTTAATCTTCTATTTTTTACATGTATTCTAAATTTTCTTAGCCAGAAATTCTAGACTTTCAACCTCACTGTTGGGATTTAGGACCCAGTTGTGCTAAGCACTAAATCTATATAAATAAAAGTCAGGCCCTTGTTCCAAAGAACAATTAGTAATTCCAATCCATCAAATCGGGTGTACTACATTCCTCACAAGCTTCAGTGCTTATCACCTTCAACAGCTGTGTTGATGATGCAAGTACTATGAATCTGTTTATCTAATGGAGATTTTTTCTTTTGGTTTGTGGGGATTTTTTGTTTACTCTTACAGTTTTCTGTGAAGTAAAATAAAATCAGAAAAAAAACCCAAAAAAACCCTCAAGATGAAAGGTACACCATTTTTTAACACAGTTATACAGCCCAAGCTATAAAAAATCAATATAAGTCAATATAAGTTCAACTTCAACATTTCTTATAAGAACAGTAAAAAATGGCCTCATTTGGTAGTTTCACACTGTTAAACAAATGTATAGCATCAGAGGCCACTATGGGTTTAATAAAAGCAAACACTGAGAAACATCTAGGATGCTTTCAGCTGTGTACTGAAAAATGGCACTATGTCTCATAAAATATGAGTCTTCAAATATGAGAGACAACTTTGTAAGTAGTAACAGCTTCCCTGGACTTTAAGGAGAGAAGTCATTTTCTTTCTCCCGCCCCCCAGTAGATTCAGATTCATGTTTTTGCTCCCATTCTTTATTGTCTTTTTGGGGAGGAAAAAAAAAATGTCCTTTGGCTATTTAAGTTCCTCAACCTTACAGTTTACAACCAGAAATTACTCAGATTTGCACTTAGCTTTATTTGATCAAGCTGTCTGCGGGATGTTCAGCAGTTCTGAAACACCTAGTGAAGGCAAGCACATCCAGTGGATCATAGTTCAATGTTTGCTTGATAGTTCATTGCAGAAATCAAAGTAATGAAAAGGCTTATTTTGGTCTTAGTATTGTGAGAAAGGAGGAGGTAAAGAATGCAGGAAGCAAGGAAGAATGAGGGAGAAGGAGAGGAAAGAAGGAGGAACGGGGCGGGGGGGGGAATCCTAATGAGATTATTTCTGAGGTTATGATTCAAATAATATTATGCTAGTTTTTTAATAAAGTTATTATGCTAGGTTAGAGCTTAGATTATATTACATATATCTGAATATATTAATGCTTGTACATTCCTACTTTTAATCAAGAACTTAGAAGGTCCCTTTCTTGATACCCAAAACCACCCAAAGGTGGTTTTCCTTCCCAAAGGGAACATAAGGGGTGACTGTAACTCCATGAAGCATGAGCATCCTGGCACCACTGACACTACTGGAATTTGAATATAGTGCTTCTATATTCAGGCTGCTATCTATAATGACATGGGATCACAACTACTGGAAGTAATGTCAGATTTTGTTCTGTTTCATTTTCTGGTTTGGCTTTTCAGAATTTGGAAACTGGTCTACATTTATTTAGCTGAATTAAGAAAAAAACCAAAAAACCAACCAAACAATCCCCCCAAAAAACAGCTAAGATTTCCCTCGGGGTTGTGGGTTTGCTGCTTCCCTCATGTTTTTTTCCCCTGCCTGAAACTGAAGGGCCTAATGCTGTTTGATCAGGGACATGGTGGACTCAACATGGCATTTATCAGGAGGTAGGTTTAAGACATGAGTAAAGATAGGCAGTCTTGCTCCTGAGAACCCCAAATCTGTGTTACATACTGTGAGTCATTTTAACTTTGACTACCTGCAATTTAGACCCGTGAACTGCAGAACCAGGGGCACAGATCAGAGAGATGGAGAGTACAGATATGGTTCAGTTACACCCAAGAGGAATCCAGTTTCCATGTTTCAAGACTATTCTTTCTGCTGTATATTACCTGTTACATGATGCGGATATATTTCTTGGTTTACCTAAATAATATCTTCACTGACCATGAGAAAGAATAACACTGCTGGATTACATATGGATTACATTTCACTGCTACAGGAAACAGTTCTGTCAAAAAAAGCAGAAATAGCAATCAGAACAAATACTTGATGGTGATAGAAATCATAGCAGTTATTGGTATCATTAGGCTGTATCTGACTTCAGATAAAAAGTGTAATATTTAAATTGCTTTTTTTATCATGAAACCACACTTTAAGAAGCCCCTGAAAGACAGACTTAAGCTGTTCTTACTGTTATAGCTGTTAGAAAATAAGGTTAAAAGAAACCTCGAGGGGTCATTTAACTTCAAAGGCAAGATCAGGTTTACCTATACATGCAAATACTTGCCAGGTTAATACTTAAAAACCTCCAGCAGTGGAGGTAGAATCTTATTGTTCAGGCTATACTAATAGTTAACTATTTTTAACCTTAGAAAAATCCCTAAGGTTTGAAATGTCTTTGTAAATCCCATACCTATTTCACTATCTCTGCTTAGCACACTTATTTCTGCTCAGTAAACAAGGGGAACAATTATTCCTTCCTTTGGGAGATGGCTGGCACAAATATTTGAATACAGCTGTTGAATGTCCTTTGTTTTTCTACAGAATACGAACTCCAATTTCTTCAGTCTTCCCTAGTTGATCATATTTCCTACATTATTCTCCAAATATGTACACAGCTTTCTGATATTTGTCTTCTGAAACAGAATATTTTATTGGAAATTTTCACTAATGCTGAATAGAACAGGAGGATTACTTCATGAGTTCAGCAAATGATATACTATAATGCAGGAAGATGTTTAGGTTTTCTTGACCAGCTTCAGTCAAATGGGTTGTGGCCATCATGATTAGGCCACGGTTGAATGGAATGACTCTGGAGGTGGCAAACAAATGTGTTGGGATATTAGTGAGGAGATCATTGCCTTAGTTTCTGGGTTAAAACTGACAGAAGTCCCAGACCGGGGACAGTTCAAAAATTAAGGAACTGTTGCCAACACTGATTACAGATGTATGAGCTCTCAGTGATCCAGGATGTAATGATGACTGCAAAAGGTGACATATTAATAGTTTCTAGCTAGTCTGACTGATAGATCAGATTTACATACAATAGTACTTTGTTGGTTTTGGAGTAATTCTGTCTAAACGTGTGTTAATTAATCAAGATGTATTGTATGTTGCACATCCCAGCAGAGACCAGGCTTTGTAGTTCCCTTAATGTCTCGTCTTTATTGTTTTTGAAAGAAAAGAACCACACAGCAAACCTTATAAATGGGTTACAAACCACCCCTTTTTTTGTCAACTTGAGATGATAGCAAGAGTGATAGTCCAGAGGTATTTTTGTGTGACCGATTCACACAACATTCATGATCTTGTCAGTCTATAAATGCCTTTCATGTTCTTTCATGAATTAAATAGGTTTTTTGAAAAGCCATAGCTGAGTCTCAAGCCAGAATAAGAAGTGAGCAAGAAACATTTAGATCGAATCTGAAATCTGCCAAAGGATGGGAGGACTGGAAATCCTTATTATCCCTGACTTTCTGATACAGTTTCTTTGCCTACCAGGAATCTAACAACAACCTTTTTAAGGCTTATCTAGAAATATAATAATTTCTTTTGATTTTCTTGGTCATCTTGTTGACTAAGGCTACACAGATTCCAAAAGGCAGTTTATTTCTCATAATTTTGTTCAGCACAGAAAAAGTCAATATGCTATTGAAAAAAAAAAAAGAGATTTCAACATTATGAATATTTTGTTGGGCTTATCAGCTCAATGTTACAAGTGATGCATTAACAGAAGAGTTTTTGACTTTAATCCAATCAAGGTAATACCTTGGAAGGGTTAGTGGTTGTTTTCTATGTATCTTAAAGCTTGCATTTACATAAAACACAATAGAAAGATCCAGCAGAAAAAAAATATTTTTTGTAATTTTTCTAACATATTTAGTATAGCATGAATAAGTATAACTACCAGTATAGGCTGGGGACTGGCCTGTTGGAGAGCAACATAGGTGAGAGGGAGCTGGGGGTCTTAGTGGATAGCAGAATGACCATGAATGAGCCAGCAATGTGCCCTCATGACTAAGAAGGCAAATGGCATCCTGGGGTGTATTAGAAGAGATGTGGTTAGTACGTCAAGAGAGGTCCTTCTCACCCTCTACTCTGCCCTGGTGAGATGGCACCTGGAATATTGTGCCTAGTTCTGGGTCCCTCAGTTCAAGAAGGACATAGAACTCCTTGAAAGAGTCCAACTCGGGGCCAACCAAGATGATTAAGGGGGTGGAACACCTTCTTTATGAGGAAAGGCTGAGGGAGCTGGGCCTCTTTAGCTTGGAGGAGACTGAGGGGTGACCTTATTAATGTTTATAAATATGTAAAGGGCGAGAATCAGGAGGATGCAGCCAGACTCTTCTCAGTGATGGCAGCGATAGGACTATGTTCCATGTGAATATAAGGAGAAACTTTTTCATTGTGAGTGTGACAGAGCGCTGAGACAGGCTTCCCAGAGAGGTTTTGGAGTCTTTGTCTCTGAAGACATTCAAAACCCGCCTTGATGTGTCCCTGTGTGATTTAGTCTAGGTGATCCTGCTCTGGCGGGGTGCGGGGGTTGGACTAGATGATCTTTCGAGGTCTCTTCCAACTCTTAACTTTCTGTGATTCTGTGAACTTGGATATTTTCTCAGTTACCTTCTATATTAATTGATACGATTTCTGTTAGTGAAGTAATGGTATAAATTAAAATTTTTGCAACTAATTTGGGATACATTTTTTTTCTGTTGCTTACTATTATACTTGTATCATACCCAAGGATGCCAAATGTGTATAGATACAATAATAATGTGTTTAGAATTAAGAACACTGCTAAACACTAAACTGAAATAAGAGTAGATTGACACCAGTGTTTCAATACTTGAAAAACAAAAGCCTGGAATGTTAGGACTTAAGTAATCTAGAAATACCTCCCCACCCCTCCACCTGCCATCTCAGCTAGAGGTAGGGGCCTCTGTGTGCAGTTAGAAAAAAGAAAGCCTGGAGTCTGTGCAAGTACTGTTCACTAATGGCCAAAACATTGTTACCAGCCCCGGTTTTGTCACAAATGCAAAGCACAGAACAGTATGGGCTTCTGTGAGCAGTGTTAGTTATCTCCTAGCCAGACCAAGTACAATCAGTTCAAAGCTATTTACATATTAACACTGTTAATTTGCAGAATGTGTGATTATTGCATGAACATTTAGGAAATTTGTACACACTTTAGCACAGAGGAAGAACAATAGTATATGGAAGTGTCCATGTGTCAGATGCAATTAAAGCTGACAAATGTGATGTTACCATATGAAATAAGTGATATAGATTAAAGTAAAAGGCAAAATCAATGTAATTCCCATGAAGATTCAGAACTCATTTGAAATAAAAAACTGTAGTATAAAAAGTATACTAAAAAGTATACTAGACTTCCTAAAATCAAAACAAGTCAAAATAGTTAATCACCATGAAGCACATAAATTCTGATCACACATTCATTAATTTCAAATAGAAATTCTTGCTTCGATATAGCTGAACTAAGGTTAGCCAGCTGTCATGCTTACTTGATATCAGACAACAGATTAGAAAGTATAAAAAAAAAAAAAGTGGATGTTTTTCATTCTAATCTTGCAGGTATCCTTTCATTAGATAGGAAAACTCATTTCCCTAGAATATGAACTGTACCAATATTTGCTGAAATTCGGAATACCTAGAATTTTACTTTGATTTCGGTGTTTCTCATGTTTTTTATGAAACTCTCTCCCTTATATGTTTCCAGTTAATTTTGATTTAATGAGAAAGTAAAGATCATCCTTTCAGACATTTAAGAATGACTACAGACACACTCACACACAAAGCCAAAGCTTCTTACCAGTTAATTTGTTCTATGCTCTTTAGATGCTGTATTGATCTTTGTTTTTCAAAGAATAAGAATTGCAGCCAGAACTCCTAAAAAGGAGCATTAGGACTTGGTTTAACCCTGAAATTACACTGCAGCAATGTGCAGTGCAACAGAACAGAGAAAAAGGTCCATAAGGAAATAGCTATGGCAGCTGTGTAAACAAGATAACAGTATTTCTCTGTTTAAAAGGAGGCAATAATGAATTTCTTTATGTAGACTGAACGAACAAAGCAAAATATTTGTGCAAATCGTTAGGGCCATGTAGCCACCCAAGTAGCCAAGACTATAAGGCAGTTTTCAAGAATTTCAGCAGAACTCTGAGTCAGTGAGCCACAGTGCACTAGTAGATGCACTGCAGTGCGTCAGTATGCTATCCTACTACTGCCAACATTGAGGAACACTTTCTAGGACAGGGAGAAGACCAACATTATCCCTAGTGCTAGATTTGAGCTATGGATTGGCTGGATTATCTGCACCAAAAAGTTTGCCTATTCATTTCCTTGTGCTACACACGAGTCAGTTGATTGTGTGCAAGTGAAATAATAATAATTCGTAGGTGTTAAGGTGGTGGAAATTCTTTGAAAAAGAAACAGAGGATGTAAATTCTTACACTTTAACCTCATGAAACTCAGCCATCTCACTTTCTTTCTTCTATAGAGAGAAGATAGACTTGTAGTTATGGAAAAAGAGTAAAAAAATGCTTGAAAGTTTAGTTGCAAGAGGTTTTTAACCTAGTGTACTAATTTTGAGTTAACCTACTGCTGCTTTTGGGGAAAGACTTCTACACTATGATACTCTTCCACTGAAGACAGAACACCATATTTTAATACACAGTTAAGAAGTGGCCAACTGAACACCTAAAAAATTAGAAAGAGTGGAAGATTGATGTAGTAATTTAGGAAAACTATGCACGAATTATAAACTCTTAAATTATGAACTATATGGATACTACAGTATTTCCGCTATAAACTATCTCTTAGGACTGCTTTTAATCCAGATAATTTCAGGAATCTCCTTTAAACAGCTATGCATCTTGATGAGATGTAAAGCAGATGGGGAAGCCAATGGCCAAAAAGGAGGGAAGTGTCCAGAATTTATTTATTTTTCTCCAGTGCTGGAGTCAGCACATTAAGAAATGATAGTATCATGCTTTTCTAGTGGAGGGTGTCCCTGCCCATGGCAGGGGTTTGGAACTACATGATCTTTGAGGTGCCTTCCAACCCAAACCAGCCTGTGATTGTATGATTCTATAAATGGATCTTTGATGAGAAAATATTAAAAGAGGCATTCTCATTTTTCTTCCTTATGCTTTTCAAAACTGGCTCTTTCTATGTAGGGAAATTATCAGTGGTTTTACCAGGAAATAATTCCAGTAACTAGCAAAGACTCAGTAGCCCATTCATATAATTTATGTGATGCCTTAGTGTTTTTAGTGCATAATGAAATAGACATATTTTTAGAAGTGTGCATAATAAAATTCTGTCTTTTCAGTTTCTTCCCTGTAATAATTTGTTGCTTATATATCTGTTTAATCTGATGGAGAGTCTGTCGACTAAGTGGGAAACTAATATCTACAATATCATGTACACAAACAAGAGATATGTTTTATGGATAAAATACCTTTAGAAATTAGAGTTATCAATGCTCTTTTCCTGCTAATCTGCCAGACACCTTGCCAATGCTTGACAATATTATTAATTTGAAATTTTCAAGGTCACCAGAATTTCCTTTGAGTTATATTTCTCACCATTTACCAGTAAACATTCTAACACAGATTATGTTTCAAAAATATTTTAGTCTCTGTTAAAAGCTAACCTTTTCCATTTTTTTCTAATTTTTAATTGCATTCATCTGAAGGTTTACAATGCCTTCTTTTTTATCTCCTTTCCTTCTCTCCTCATCTCTTTCTGACCCCAAACCGGTAAGTGTACCCACAGCTGGTATTCTCACAAGGAATTTTGCATTTTATTGTATCTGTCTCTAATGGATCCCAAATGCTTCAGTAAAAACTCATATTGTTTTTACACCTATGAGTAATACCACTAAGGGATTAATGCATGAAAATATACTTAGAGCCGTTCAAGGAGTCTCTTTCAGTTGCTAAAGTCTGGCTGAATAAAATAGGTGGATTTAAATTTCCATACACATTGTTTTTTCTGCTAGCATTAGTAGGGATGTTTAGTACATTTTTATATAGGATTTTATTTGGATAAAAACTCCATAGAGAGCAGAGGACGTTTGGAGAAAGAAATAGTTAATTAGTATGCTGTAATAAGAAGTTAGGTAAAGTTAGGAAATACACTAAAGGACCAAGCTAGCTTCACTCTCTCAGTGCTGAGGCATCAAGCATGGCTGCAGTTGCTTAGATTAGATACACTCAAACTCACTTGAAACTGTTGTTTTGCTACTGATTTGGCCACCTTATTTAGCGTACCTGTTTCCCTGCACAGACCGACTCACTGAAGGAATACATAATTTGGAATACATAATTTTTGGACAATATTGTCCAGAACAGTCAGAGGATCTTTGATGTAAAAGGTCCAGATTAATTTTGATTTGAGGATTTTTAAAAATGGTTTTCAAACACATCTCAAGTAGTTCCTACAGTTATTGCTGCTGTTGAAAAGGTATGTAATTCTTAATTCATAGTGCAAATGTCTTCTATCAGACTGAATATTGTGCGGGCAACTGTGGAATACTTTATATTCTTGACAGAGCCCTAATCATCTAACATATAAGGTCATTATATTTGTGCAATGTAAATATTGTACACACAGGACAAATAAATATGAGGGGAAAAAATATTTTACCATTTCCTGTACTGTGAGCCTTCCCTGACAGATGAACACTAAGTGAAATGCCTCTGTTCAAGATTTAATGTTCTATTAAATATAAAAAACAACTTGAAAAAGCATATTTTATTTTATTTTTTTAATTATAAAATGTTTACTGTTTTGGTTTTTTATTGGAAGTAGAAAACCAGCTGAAAGTGAGCTTTTGAGATTGCTACTATGAAAGCAGGAAAACAGGCAAAGCCAACGAAAGAGAAAATATAGCCCACAGTAAAGAAGTTTTCTTCCCATTAACTATAAGTAAAGGATGTTACAGGCATTGGTACAGAAACAGGGGAAAGAAGATTTCTGGTGATTAAATTTCTAACAGTGCAAAGCTTAGTCACTGAAAGAAACAGGTACAAAATAAGAGAAATAAAAGGTCATAGGGGACCCTGAATAGGTCAAGGGTTTGTTAAAAGATATATGATGACAGAAAAAAGAGTGAGCTTGAATCACGTTTATCCTAGAACTATAAAAATGAAGACAGGCATTGCATCTGGCAGTTTTCCAAGCAAATGGAAATACATAAGGGCAGAGTAGTTAAAAAAGGGAGGAAGGAAGATAGCACTAAATCCTTTCATTAAATCAACTAGAAATGAGGTGGAGATCACCAATGCTATGCACCTTTGACCATCTCTAGAACCCAGCCTACTTAAGACTTTGAACCAGAAACATAATTTATAATTGATGTTGCTGTTGTACTGCTTAAAGCCAGAAAACTCTATTTCTATGTAAAGGCCAGGTTACATACCACAGCTGCAACAATTTTTGGCAGTTCGCTGTCAAAAGAAGTCTTTCCTGACCAGATCTTTCTTAGCTGACTCTCATTCTTACCTCCAGATACATATTTCTGCCACCTACCTTGTGCTGGACCCAGTGTTTGTTGGAGCTAATTCACTTCCCTGAAGAGAAAAATCAATCCAGCCTTCATCGGTATTTTTTACTGCATGCTAACTTGCCAATTTCAGTAAAGGATCACCACAAGAGCCAGAGCAGGGAGGGAGAGGAGTGATGTACTGTAAGTGCAGAGGGCCCTCTCAGCTGCCTTGTGTATAGTAACATGTGAGTAAAAACATTCTACCATCTTCCTAGCCAATTAGTGGAAGTGATATTTGAGTTTTTGACATTTTTCTTTATGAGAAATAAAGAATCTCTACTGCAGATAATACCTGTAGTACGTATTTAACAGCAGGCTTGATAAGAAACAACCATGCAGAGGTTTCCCTCTTGTTTCTGAACAGGCTTCATAAAACAGATGGACAATAGAAACTCTGCTGCTCTGATAGCCTACATCTTCTGTAGAAATCAGTGCCAGATACAAATTCCATTATGTAGGTTACATTTGAATGGATATGAACATGAAAAAATATACATCATACCTATTTCTGTCTCCTATTTGAAGATGCAGAATAGGTGTGGATCATGGAGGAAAGGAAAAGGGACGAGTGAGTCTGAGGAAAATTTTCAGTTCATGAAACATAGGCCCATTCCTTAAGTAATTCAGTGTAAATCTCTAGCAAAAGGAAACAACACCAGAGCTGATTTGCATGTGGTAGAAAATGAGTATTCTAGGAAGCAGTCTGAAATTGCTTTGCTCTTTAAAGGAACTCAGGGAAACAGATTCTGGTTAAAAAAAAATATGATGTGTATATCTTTTTTGTATATGCCTCTCACAAAAAAGTACAAGAATTACGTTCATTCTCATACTCTTCTCACAAATAATACAAAGATAATTTTGTTGACAGGAACTCTTTCCCTTAAAGAACCCAATTTTGTCTTTTTGTCCAAGCATCCCTAACATTATCTGTTTGTGCATAGTACTGCATAAATTTATAGCATAAATGTGAAGTGTTTTAAAGTCATACCTATATCAGTAAATTCTGTCATTACATTATGCTATCAGATGTATTCTTTTTTAGCACCAGTTGTCTTACAATGTTTCCTTAATCGCTTGTTGGCCACATGAAAGATGTTCTGTCAATTTTATATGGAACTGAAGTGAAGGCAATAAAGAAAAAATGTTCAAAGCAAGATTTATAGATTAAAAATTGGTTTATTTCAATAAATCTATAAGATGCTCAGAAACTTCAAGACATCTCATGCTTTGTTTTTTAATCATTCACCATCACCGAATGCTTCAAACTCAAAAGATAACAGCAATAAGTGTCTCCCTGGTTTCAAAAGTATTATAAACCATTTTAAAAATAGAGTTGTCAATTTTGAGTGGGTTGTTGTTTGTGGGTTTGGTTTTTTTTTCCCATTTATTTTGAACTTAAGTTTGATAGGACTTTCAGAGTGGTATGAAAGGATTTACAGTAATTATAGTCCACGCAAATCAGAACTCATATCCCATTTTTTCTGGATCAAAGGATAATTTGGCATCTAGAATCCCACTATAGATGTGATGAACTTTCAACATTTTTTTAGATTATCACCGTTATAAGGAATCAATATCACATCTAGATATTTTTAAGATATATCAGTTGATGTAGTCAATGTGTTTATTAATGACTCAAATGAGAAATCACTTTATATTTTAAACTGATTTTAGTATGCTTTGAGTCAAGAAATAGGCTGTTTGTATTTGCTAAAAAAAAATGAAATACACTAAATATGTTAACTCATGAAAGAAGATCAATATTGTGATGTTAAACAAAATAGAACCCTCTATTCTATAGTTCTCTTGCACAGTCACAAGACAGTGGGATGGGTTTTTTTCTGTCCATATTTCCACACCAGTGATTGTAGACCAAATTTGAGATCAAGCCTTGTTTTCTTTGAAAGCTCAAACCTTCATGACTGTCTAACAGAAACTTTATCTCTGCCTTTTGAAAAAGTAGACCTTTCAAGGGGTCCAACTCGGTAAGAGTTCAAAGGAGTTTATAATTCTGTAATAGCTACAAGCCGTATTACTGATCCTACAGTGAGAGTAGGAGAATGAGGTTTTATTAGGGCTGGCATTTTTGAAAGTGAGTTTCTTTGTGCCACCAGAAGAAATTCTGGTGGTTTTGTGCAATGGAATTGCTCTACTTTTGCACACCCTGTCTTTGATTTCTAACTTTTGAAAAGCCTGAATGATACCAACATATTTGCAACTACATGTTCACTTGGCCATCTCGTCTGGATTAAATGAGGTGAAACTTTTAGAAATTTGTATAAAAAATTAAAGATATGATCTTCAAAAACATTGTATTTCAAGATATGGACACTGACCCTGTATTTGAGGTAATGGGAAGGAGGAATCAGAAAATATATTAAGGCTGTGGAAATTAGGAGTGAGCAGGTTAGTGTTTTTAGCCAACATGAGGCCAATGTGAATCAAGTGGGAAAAGATTTCAGTTCCGGAAGACAGGTTTCATCTTGTGAGTTTAAAGTCTGTCTGAATATTCTGCATTAATCACTCTGAATCAATTAACTTCTTAATAGTTCTGAAAAAGCATTTACTGATTTCAGAACTAGACATAAAAAAGATACATTTTGCATAGACCATTTCAGCGTGACATTAGATCTTGGCAATTGAATTTTTTTGCATTTTTATCCTGTCATTTAAATCCAAACTTTAAATGAAAGACCAGAACTCGGGATATAACAAGCAAAGAAATTTGATCCAATTGCATAGAATATCTTATATGGGAAGATTTTAGTTTCTCGTCATGTTTCTCTTTCATGTAGGCAACCACTAGGCAGAGAGGGTTCAATTAAATGTATGTCACTGTCAAAGTGCTGGTGCAAATACTAACTTGAAAATCTTGAGTTACTCTCTCATTAGCGTGCCTAGTTTGATATGTGTTTCTCTAAATTGGGATGGGGTTAAACTGGTGAAATTTCCCAGTAGTGAACAGGCAAATCTTGTATTTTACCTCCACCATCCTGAGGCCTGAATGGTTCAAAGCATTCACTATATTTTAGTTCAACTATATACTGTCTATGAATTTCCAGAGGTCTGGTCACAGGAATATCTTGCTTGGGACCAGTTTCTTCCAGGAGTGAACACCCTTTCCCAATTAGTGGTGCTCCAGTTAGATTAATATTTCAGTTACCTGCTGAAGATATTATGCCTGATATTTGGATAGAATCATAGAATCGTAGGGGTTGGAAGGGACCTCAAGAGATCATCGGGTCCAACCCCCCTGCCAAAGTAGGCTCCCTAGGACATATCACTCAGATAGGCGTCCAGACGGGTCTCGAATATCTCCAGAGAAGGAGACTCCACCACCTCCCTGGGCAGCCTATTCCAGTGCTCTGTCAATGTTTATATTGTGTGTTTATATTGAATGTCAGAAGTGTTTTGGAAAACTGACCTCACACAAGTCAACAAAAAAGTCTTCTAAAATTTAAGAAAGTCCAGCACAAAAGGTCTCGAACCTAGTAGACCAAGGCACTGGCAGACATTCCTTTGTATGATCTGGGATACCAGCCTGGATGCTTACTCTCACTGGTAGCTACAGATTTGAATTAGAGAGAATGTTTTCCGTCTCACTAGCATTCAAATTGCCAGGTATCTTTATAAAAAGAAGGGTCTAACCATGGTCTTTTTTAGGGTGCTGGAAAATCTGGAAGCTGTTTCCATCCATGGGGAGAAAAAAAATCTGTAAAGAACAGTTGTCAAACCAAACCAAACCCTTTTTGCTGCAGTGTATAACTGCATAGCTGGTGGGGTTCATTGTTCAGATTTTTCTGGACAATATCCAATGTTAAACAGGGAAGAATATGATCTGCTGTCCTTCCTCTTTCCTGGTGTGATGCTCATCTATCCTCATAGATGGCTGCTCTCACTCAGTCAGCTATAAATACTGTTGGAATCCTGCCTTTATGATAGTTCTTGAATCCTTTTTTGTTTCAGCATCACTTGACCTCATAAAATTTGCTCCTTTCTGGGTAGATCTAATGCTATCAAATTGTAGCTGGTTTAAATATTTTATCTGGTTATGTTCTAAAAAGTCTAGTCAAGTTAGATATATTTGTCTTGGGGTCTGTTGTTCCCCTGTGCAAAAGACATACTTTTATCATTTCTGTGTAGCACTCCACAATTTGCTTAACTCCTAGCCCATATCAGTTTAAAATAATGCCTCATACAAGATTCAGCCTACCCACTATCAATTAGAAAAGCACGTATGCAAGGCTTAGTTAATTGAAAGTTGCCCAGCAGGAATACTCAGAACAATGATATATTTTCACTCTCAGTTCTTGTTAATTAGTAGGCCATAAAACAGTTCTTATTCACCGTAAGCTCTTTGAAGTTCAAATCACTAAGAAAAGTTTCATTCAGCTCATTGTTCTTTCAAGTTTTAATCAGCTAAAAATGATGCTTATTATTTCCCTTACCACAATGTGTACGTATTTCTAATGCGTATTCATTTTCATGTCAGAAAGAACTGTTTGACTCACACTTCATCATCCTTTTACAAATATTCCACTTTGGTTAGCAGGTAATAGGTTACATTAAAAGATGTACTTTTTCTGATACAATTACTTTTCAGGGAAAAAAAAATAAATGTATGAACTGTCCTGCCAGTGGTACATAAAACCATTGCACTTAACACTCCACATAAGTTTGAACCTATTTTTCTTTTTTTTTTTTATCATATCAAAATCCAAAATTCTTTTATCCAAATCAGTGCTTTGAACACAGCACTGCTGTGAGTCTCAAGAATAACACAGCCTGGCACTGCCTTATAGATCAACCCACATTTTGCAATGTCAAGGCTTCTGTCTCTGAGAGGGCTTAGCAGAATTTCCACTTAACTTTAAAATACAATAAAATATGAATGATTTTCTGGGCTTTAAGTGATTAATTGCATTGCAGAGGGTGATATGGTATCACACTATTACTTATTTCAATACTAAATTAATTTGGTTTCTACCTCAGGTTTTTTAGTTCATAGAGAAGAGCAGATTTTATTTTTTTAAAAGATTAAATAATTGCTTGGATATCTGCTGAAGTTTTGGTGTTTGGGAAAAAATTAAGTGTATAAAGAAGCTGTGGGCAAGAAAGGAGTGGAGATATTTTGGAATTAACACATCAGCTACATGTTTGATGGCTTGACTAGTTACCTCAGGAAGCACAGGAGGAGTAGTACCATGCCAGTAACATTTACCATGGGGATTCAACTACTCTAGCATCTTGTCCAGTAGTAGACTATTTTTCCAGAATAGCTAATACCCCTGTTAATCTTATTGTGAATCTCACAAAAGGTTTTGTCATACGTTTGCTTACTTATGTCTTTGAAAGACAGTCAGACTCTAGAACAATTGCTAACAATTGGTTGAGTAAATTAACTACTCTTCCTCCAGGGCATGGTTTAGGGTTATTGAACCTTTATAATCCAGTAAAATCACTTCAGCAGAGCATTTAGCACAGACTTTTAGAAAAGTGATAGTATTAACACCTGCAAAGCCCGGAAGAAAATAGGTTAGCAATATACTGGATTCCCTACTGGTACTCTGAAAGTCAGCTTCCCTTCTCCAGTGCCAGCTTTTTGGTTATAGTTTTCATTAACTTGTTGAAATTAGGATAAACATTTTTCCTGGGGAAAGAATGTCGATGAGCACTCCAAGGTTTCTTTGCCTATGACCACATTTTAGCAGCTTCACAGAGCTCCATTTTTCTTTCCCAGCCTTCCCACCTTCTTTTCCTCATTTTACCCACCACTGAAGCAGAACACAGAGACATTGCTTTTCATGAAACATATGCTAGGAATATTCCACGTGCCCTTTTAGCTGGAACATCTCTGTTTCCAGGACTCTCACATCTGTCACAAGCTGAATCATCATCCTTTGGCTGCACTTGCCATGCAGGCACCTTGTAAATTATGTCAGTAAAACTCTGCAATGGGATTCTCATAGTCCTCACAAAAAGTGGCCTCACTTTGGCTAAGCTGGTAAGAAATCCATGCATTTCTTAGCTGTCAGCTACATTTTGCCAAGGTCCACAAACTGAAGCTTAGGAAGTGATGTGTGAGATGGCCTTGGTGCCCTTCTGATCTCAATCCACCTGGCTCCAGGCTGTTTCCTCGTGTGACCTTGAGGTCATTACCAGTTAAGCCATCTGGCAATAGCCTCAAAGAACTGGTATTTTTTTCCTTTTAATTAGATCTGAGTAAGTCCATTGCCAAATAGGCCTCTATCCAAAGCCATGCACATTCTTTTGAATATACTTGAAAACCCGGTTTACCAGCTAGATGAGGTGCAGCAGTGATAGGAGAGGCTGCCATCAACAAAGGTTTCCGTCAGCGATTATGTTCCTGTAACATGTCCATCTGCATGGAAAAGGAGAGACGCTGTAGCAGCTTAGTGCCTCCATGGGACTTCTTTATCAAGATGGCATAAAACCAGTAAACTGTGCTTTGTACCAAAGGTTTTGGAGAATACTTTAATTCCTATGACAGGAACAGGATTCTGAAAAAAGATGTCTACTATTTCAGCTGTTTTTTGACTCTTACACACAGATTTTTCTGTATTTTCCATGACTGGCTGCCATGCATGTGGTTACTCACAGCAATGACCTTCATCCAGACGGGTCTACAAAATTAGGAAGGATGGTGGAGCAGAGACATGAAATGTGCGTGTTGGTTGTGATTTATCTATTAGATCCACAGAAGAAAATAGATTATTATACTGTTGGTACTACTGCTACTGATAGTCTTAATCAATCTTGATAAATAGGGAATAGATTTTTCCTACCAATTTTTAATGTAAAAAGAAAATTCAAAAAGTAGCATCAGGTTATAATCTCACAGCTGCATAGTGTTTTACACACTGCCCACACATAAACACAGAGACTGGAAGTACTTTCCTGTCTGTAAATTAGAGCAAACACCTCCACCACACTCTGAACCAGTGGACTTTCACTGGTCACAGTCCTTTCCCCATGCTACTGGGTGCTGGCAGCTGAAGTCACTCAGTATGTTCCAACACACATTTTTTGGTTGCCTACACTTAATTCAATAGAAAGTTTTATGTGTCTTGCTTGTGTGTCTGTTTCTTCTGCCTATATGTTTTGGTCTAAAAGGAGATACTATGTCTCCCTACAGTTATTCTGCACTTATATTCTGGATGATGCAACTGAACTGTTGTACCAATTGACAGATTTGACGTAAGAGTGTGTTACTTTTTTGTGAAATAAAGACTTCATTTCTCAGTATAGCATTTTGTTGAACTCTGTGTGGAATACAGATTTTAAGTTTATTTAGAACTTATTGGTTCAGAAAATTCATCAATGAACATCCAGACGGTATAAAGGTACATTATACGTTAAGTCTTTAATACTGAAACTTAGCTTTTCTTCAACCAACAGATTCTTTCAATCACCCCAGATGCTTTTCAAGTAGGGCTCATGCCACGTCTCTAGATTTCTCCAGGGGCCAGTCACATATTCAGATTTAATTATTTTCATGCTGGTTGGCTTTGGCTGTGGGCTGCCCTACGCGGTGGGAAGTCAGTAGGAAGCAGCAGCTGAGCACATTTGTGCTGTATGGCCTGTTGCAGTGATGTGCTGTTGATTGCCTGTTGTTTGGCAGGGACAGTATAAACATGCTCACTCCAGCTGGAATTGTTAGGGCATCTTCTACCCTATGGGAACGAGTGTTTTAAAGAAAACCTTGTGCTGTTCTTTGATGAGATTGGAACTCCAGCTGATAACAATAAGATCATTTCAGCAATGATCTTCAGCTTCTTTAAGGTATTTAATTTATTACAGGATGATAAAATGGGTTAGAAAGAAAAAGAAGGGCTAAAGAAAAAAAAATACAACTGGGACACATGAAAGTGGATTAGACGCTGAACTAGTGACAGGCTGCAAACGGTAACACCTCACTGGGAAATGTCAACCAGTTAGAGACTTTCTTCACATGTTTTCTTGGAGCAGTTGTCACCTTGGTTTTACTCAATATCTTCATTAATAAGCTGGAAGAAAATCTGAAATCAAAGTAAAGACTGCAGATGAAAGATGGTGGGGCTTTAAATCATAGTGGTGAAACATGAGAGAAGATTAAAAAAAAAGATATCTTCTTACTGTCTTGAATTAGTGCAGATATGGGCTGGACAGATCTGGATCTTAGCTCATAGGAAGGAAATATATATATAAGTATATATATCTTGGATTTTTTCTATTATCTGCTCAGTGGAAATCTTAAAAAATCAGAAAGCCAGGGCAAAATATTTTTAAGAGGATTGATATTATCTGTTAAAAATTTAACCAAAGATAACTTTCAAATACTTACTTGCAGAATTCTTTAGCATTAGACATTTAAAAAATATATTTTACTACAAAAAATTACAAGAATTTCAACAGTGCAATTGATTTCTAACAAAAAAGCTAAATTCCATAATATCAAAATATAGTTTTGCTTTTAAAAGTTAATTAATCTTACAGCAAATTAATTATACATATCAGTGAAATCAGTGTATATTTTAAAGATATTTTACAGGCATAAAATATATTTTTTCCTAGATTTAAAAATATGGGAATTGTATCTCTTTCTACACTTTAAAAAGAGCATAAACTTATTTTCGGTAGAAAAAATAGTCTCTTGAAGGACTGCTCATGACTACTGATACATCAAATATGTGTTAAAAGCTGAAAGATATAGAAAGACTAGTATACAAGTTTGAAAATTTTTACGTAAGAAATTGTAATGCTTTTAATCTTAAAAGCCTGTGGAAAAATAATTTCTTTGAAGCTCTTAATTTTGAGTCCTACAGATTAAAAACCTAATACCTCCTTTTCTTGATTTTATGTTTTGTATGCTACAACATTTTTCTGTATATGCACTGTCAAAATGTGTTGAGTACTTTCATAATCTGGGAAAAATCCAAGGATCTTACAAACAAGATATTATATTGCTCCTATTTACCTTACATTTTGAACCCGTGAAGTGATCCACTTGAAAATAGTGTATTTCAACATCTAATCAAAGTGACACAACTGTTAGGTGTTCTCCTTCAATGTGTTCCATGAGAGAATGTGTTATGTCTCCTACATATCTCTGCATAAGGTTTTAATTTTATGAGAATTTCGAGGAGGCACAAAACTTCTATATTTAAAAAAAAAAAATTAAAAAAATCACATTACAGTTTTCATTGACTAGCAATTCTGCCATTTCTTAGAGTGCTGGAAACTCATGTTAACTTTATATTGGCATCACTGTTTAAGTTATCAAGTCAAATGGTCCGATTTACAAGTCAGTTAACATTTAGTTACATTGATGTTACAGACAAATCATATCTGCAGCAGGGCACATCTCATTGGAGTAGGTAAAGCTGTAAGGGACCTGAAAGGTCACCTAGACCTTTCTCCTCCTCCCCTGAGCAGGATCAGCTTAAGTCATTCCTAGCACATGCATGTACATCTACTATATTCTTAAAACCTCACTAAGTTCCATAGGCGATCTTTTATGGTGTTCACTTTCTTTAATGATTGATTTTCCTACTTCCTAAAGTAAATCTTTGCTGTAATTGTATGACCATTACTTGTTTTATGCAACTTGCATGTATACAACCAACATTTCCTTTATTTTATGCAGCAGCCTATTTCATATTTGAAGACAACTGTCCCCCTTCCAGGGGTGAATGTATTATTGAGCTTACATCTATGCTACTGTTTATAGTGCTTTTCAATACTAGTCTCGTTTTCCTCACTTTAATAGACTTAACTTATAAAACTGATGGTTGACTGACATATGTTTATGTCTTCAGATATGATTCATTATTCTGCAAACCCTCATAACCATATCGGAATTAAATTTCAGAACAGTTTAAGTAAATGTTGCAGAATGATGCATCCATTTAAAGTGTCCCTAATGTACAATACGTTATTAGTTATGCTTCTTTACTAGTTGTTGCAGTTTGGTGTAGCTGTGCTGCTTCAGTGGCTCTTGTAAGCACTGGTCCATTCAAGGACAAATTTGAGACTAAGCCTATCAGAGCTGGTCATAGCGCCTCTGTGAATCACACTTAGGAGAAAAAAAAACTGCTGGCAGGCGCACTTTGCCACCGGAGCGGGAGTGAGAAGATGTAACAAGCTGCACAGATGCCAAGGCCAGGCCTGCAGGAGGAGAGTGGGGATGAAGAAGGCGAAAAGAGAGTTTCCCCTGCAGCTCGTGGTGAAGACCATGGTGGAACGGGTGTCCCCCCGAAGTCCATGGATGAGGACGGGGAGCAGAGACAACTATGCCCTGTGAAGATTGATCCACGCCTCAGCAGCTTTGCCAGAGGACTTGTGACTTTGTGGGGGACCAGGCTGGAGGGTCTGAACCCAGATGTCAGCACCCTATGGAGGGGAGAGTTCTGCTGAGAGGCCTGTGGTGAGGGGATGACTCCCCGATAGAGAGGACTCACGCTGTAGAAGTTCGTGGACACAACTCTTGCATGGGTGGGACCCCACGGTGCCACAGGGGAAGGGGGTGTGTATGTGGAATGCCCCCTCTCCCCAGCTGAGATGGAAGACAGCTTGGGAGGAATGGACTGAAACCCCCCACTCCCCATTCCCTGTCCTCCCTGTACTGCGAACGGGAGGGAAGAAGGGAGCGAATCTCTGATTAAAGTCTAGAGTGTGAAGAGGCGAGGGGTGTGGGGGGAAGTAGAAGTGATAAGATCTGGGGAAGAAAAGCAGCTTGTGAGGGATCGCCAGAACCCCACTGCCCATTCCCTGCCCCTCCCCGCGCCATGTTGTGGGGGGAAGAAGGGAGTAAAATTGTGATGAGTTTTAAGTTTGCTTAAAAGAGAGGGGTGGGGGGAAGGTGCTTTAAGACCTGGCCGTTTCTTATCTCGTTCGGTTCACTGGGTGTATTAGTTGTAGTAAGTAGTAATAAATCACTTTCCTTTATTCTGTGCTGCGTCTGTTTTGCTAATTGCACTAATTGGAGAGTGATCCCTCTGTCCTTATCTCAAGTCCTAAGCCTTCCAATATCTATTTTCTCCCCTTTTCGGCTGAAGGGGGGAGTGAGCGAGTGGCTTGGTGTGTATTTGGCCTCTAGTTAGAGCCAAAACCACCACACTAGTTTACCTTTTGGTAATGTAATTTCTTACATTATCCAACATGCCCTCAAATTTGGACATCTGACATATAGTGCATTTTTCTATGGGTTCCAAAGAACAGGGTTCTGTGACCTGATACCTTTCTATTATGTAATAGCATAAATGCAAGGAAATGGATGCTTACATCAACAGATAGTTATTCTGCATTATAAGAAAAGATTTTACTTATTATGTTACTGTATACAGGTCCCATATAGCTTCATTTCCTATCATCATTATTAATAGAGACATGTATCAATCTATTTATAAGTATACTTTTATATACAGCTTTTAAGGATTTTTTTCCAGCCTTAAATAAAACCTATAAACATAGGCCTGCTGTGAGATACAGAGAAACTTCTGATGAAATGTGCATGGTCCCTGTGATCTAGAATTTAGAGTGTTTTGCATCTGTATAAGGTCTTTTATATAAACAAATAGTCTTTGTGGGTTTTTGACAGTATCTGTGAAACATGCAGTCTGTCCAGCAAAATAGTGCTCTGGTTTAAGGCAGTACTCATGAGCACATTAATATAGAATCTATTAAGACAATAAGAAGCACACAGAAGTATGTGAAAAACGTTTTTCCAGATTAAAAAAAAAATAATCAAAGTTTAAAGTACTAAATAGATAAAATCTGATTGTTAATTTAAATGATCTGATATCTTGTCTTTATCTTACTACAAATTTTTTCTACAAATCAGAACCTATTAGATTTAAAGGCTAAAATAAATCCCCAAACTCTTTTTACAAAAAGTTGTTCTTAAGGAACTTCCTTCTTTTGCAAAGAGTCTAAACACAATCCTGGGAAGTACAGGAAAAACTTTATGCATCTTAGGAAGTTTGAGAGCAAGCAACCATGACTGTATGTGGTCATTTTAGATGGCTTCAGAGTAAGGGCAGTCACAGTCCGAGGTTTCTGAGTTATGTCTGTGTGTTAATGAAAGCTTTAGGATGATCAGAAGCTTACCTCCAAGTGCATTCACTCTAGTAGTCATGACAATAATAGCATTTGATCTCTTCAATTAAATATAGCCCACTATAAATATGCAAAGCACTGTTGTACCTGAAGTAATTTTAAAAGCCCATGACTTCTCTAAAATCCTTGAAATCTCTACGAACAAAACCTAATGTATTGACTTTTAGCTCCAGGACAAACAAGGTGTTCTGTATTTCAGATACTTTTATTTTCCCCGTTGAATGTGAATTAAGAAGACAGAAAACAGTAACCGAAAAATACTCTTGAGATCAATTTTCAAAATATGGCAGTTCTCTGCTATTGTAAACAAACCATGCTTTTACTAGTATTTGAATGGGCAAATTAAACAACTTCATGCACAAAGAGATACATTCATCAACAGAAACTAACATATCTGTTAGGGGAAGCCAGCTGAATCCTGCAGCCTGAGAGAGGTGAGATGATGCTGGCACAGGTCCATTCCTCAAGCCCAAACACTAGCAAGGCTGCTAAGCAGGGATTCCCAGTAAGCACCAGCACACACATGTACATACACATGCATATTTATGTATATACACACATATATACATCACCAGCCACATAAATAAGATACAGGCACATGAATTCCAACAGCATCAATGGTGTTATCCTGTTCCACTCTCTAGTTGAGCAAAGAGAGTACACACTACTGTATGTATGTATATATTTATGCATGTATGTATGTACAGCATGCACATACAGTGGAGATGGGACACACTGTGGTCATACACAGTAGGCCAGACAAGTCTACTCATTTGGCTCTGCTTTCACAGGTATGGACCCTTTTATTCCCTTATCGCTCTTTTTCCCACACTTGCTCTTATACAAATAATTTAAATACCTCCCTTTTGTTACCTTTGGATCCTTTCTTTAATATCCTATAATAAATCCTGAGCAATCCCAAGCTCCTCTTCCCTTCCATGTGTCCTACTAAGACAGGAGCTCTCCAGAAGAAGTTTGGGGCGGGGCCAGGACATGGTGTCCATTCCTGAAGAGTCTGTAATTTGTGTTTCCTTCCTGTCACTGTGCCCCTGTGCTCCCCTGTGCTTGTGGAGATGGGCTTTTTATGTGCTTGTGACTCTTAGGATGGTCCTGGAAGCGACAGCGGCAAGTTATTAAGCTACTCCTGCCATCGTTATTTCTGTGCCTTTGTGTGTGCAGATGAGCTTCTTGCCATTTAACCTACTGTCATCCATTAAAGATTGTATCATATTTTCACTTCAAAATGTGGGTGAACACATATGTGCCTAGTTTTTCACACGTAACTCAGCTATCAGAAGAACTTTTCTAATTTTCTCTTGAAGTGTCTTATAATTTATGCAGTTTTTAGGGGTTTTTTTTTGGTTTTTTTTAAAGCTTATCCAGAGTAATGAGAACTATTTCAGGACATTCAGATGGAAAAGTGGAGGGAGGACAAAGGAAGTGGAGATGAAAAAGATATGTATAAATAAAGGTCAATTACCATTTTAAAAGTATCTCTAATATCTAAAATATTCCAGTTATTTCTCCCCACCCTATCTCCAATGTTGTCCAACAAATTACTATTATTTGCCAAACAGAAGTTTCAAATACACATGAAGAATTTGTTACCAATAACCCTTCAGAAACTATCAGAATAACATCTTTATTACCGTGCAGTATGATTAGGTACAGAAAGGAATGAGATATCTTACATTTTTATAACCAGTAACTTTCTACTGGAAAGTATTTGCCAGAGCATGATTTCAACTTCAATTTGCTTGTCCTAAAATAAGATAAATCAGCAATCTGGGAATCTCATACACAAAACTGTTCAGGGAAAATACAAGGTATGTTGCCTTAGATCAATTGATGTCTCTGTCCATCAGAAATTCTGTGCTGCCTTAGGAATTTTTACCTTGGATATTTGATCTCCTAATATGGTTCAATCACATTTACAGGGGTGTGAAGGAGACCATGTAAAAATTCACACATAATTTATTTCTCCCTAAATTAAGAATTTCAATGGCTGAATGCATCCTCTTTTGTAGCTTATGAGTGGCAAGTTAATACAATTTATAGTGATCAGCAGTTTTAGAACTATTCAAAATGGCATTTTTCATAAACAAAGATAGTTGTGCAAAAGGAACTTTCAGACATAAAGTTTGGTATTTAAATGTGCATATTTTGTTATTAAATACAAGTAAACTCATAGAAATAGATTGGTCTAGGTTATTAGATTTCCATAATGTGTATTTTATCAAATATAATAATGGATATCTTGCCAAATGCTATTTATTTCTTAATTCTTGTAGAATGTGGTATTGTATGAATTTTGGAAATGGGAGTGGCTCACAAATAAACTCTGTAGCTCTGATTTTTACCTCTGTTTTTTAATTCAGTAATCTCTTTATGCTCCACAAATAGAAAACAAAAAGCATCTATCTGCACAAAAAGCCTTCAAATGTTAATTTTTCTTTCAATCAGAAAATCTCAGGAGGGTAGGTAACGGGTGCTTAAGTTCAGAGCTTGCCTTTTTTTTTTTTCTTCTTTTTTTCTTTTTTAACCACTGTGAATCAGGAAAGTAAGTTTTAGAAGAAAAGTTATCCAAGGAATCACCTCATATTATCAAATGTTTAAAAAATATTCTGTATGGTTAATACGTTTTTGGGTTTTTTTCTTCTTTTTTACTTTCTTTTCTTGAATAAAAGTAGCACCTGTACAAATTCACATCCCCCACAGGAATTATCTTTTCAGGCTGTATATTTGGCTTATATAAAATAAAAATTATCTTCTTTATGGACTTCTTCGTACCATTGGTGAACTGTAGGAAACATCCTAATATATCTTGAATTAAGAAGCAATAAAATATTTCATTATGACTTCCTGAAATTAATATGCTTCAAGATGGCCCAGTTGGGGTACTGAGTAAAAGTAGCAACTATTATAAGCCTTTTAATGTGAAAAGAGAAAGATATAGTTAAATTATATTAGAAAAGGAACTGAAAAGAAAATGTCAGCATTTCTACCTGCAAAAGATCCTTATTGAATATATTATCTTGCATTTTGAATTAGTGTATATGGTAGTAATTTTTATTACTAGTATGCCAACAGTACACCACTGAATAGATTAAATGACAGTACAGTTATGCATAGTGCTAGAAGGTTTTAGTTTATTACATAAATGTACAGTAAAAAGCAGGCTTGAAGTAGCGCGTAAGAAAATTAGATGAAACCAAAGTAAAGCTATTTTCCTTTTTTGCTTAAAGTGCTTTTGCAAAATCTGATCATAAATGCAGACATTTGTAGTTACTGGGGTTTTTTTGCCTCCAATAAAAATAGAGTAGCTGTCACTAAAATGTAAAAAATGAACGTAATAAAAGAAAAATAAAAAAATAAAAAGGGGAGCAGCACAAAGAATTCCACAGCAGAGAAAATAAAGGAGCTGTAAATGAGAAGACTTAAACTTGCATAAAAGATTTGGAAAATGAATTCTGCATTTTACAAGAGCTGGTCTTCCAATACATATTGTTCAGTGACAAATGCACTGTATGGTTCCTAATAAGCTTTAGTACTACCTGTGCCAGCTGAACCCTTTCCTGTTTAATACGAAGTTACGGCAAAGCAATTTGCTTTGTGGAATAAAAAGGAATCTGAAGAGCCCAGACAGAGAAATCCAATTTCATCTCCAGACAGCCACAGCACTATATGCCTTCCATTTTAATGACTGACGGATTCTATTTCTCCTTTCCTGGCATCACAGGAAAAAATGGCTTTCCTGCCTAGTGAAGATCAGTTAAAAAAAGCAGTGCTATAGTTTGGGGGTTTATTCTGGATGCACCGTTCTTGTTACACATGCACATACATTTATTAATACCTCAGTTCCTTCTTATTAATTCAGTTAAAATACAGTTGCAGGTTAATGAACTGTAGGCTTATATAAATTCTGTCTAGTGCTCCCTCAGCCTTTTCTGATACTATGCCATCGATCCATCAAGCGTGAGCTGATTGCAGATATCTAAAAAGTAAACCACCTCTTACTTTAAGACTAAAGCTGTATCTAAGCCTCTGAAACACCCAAGAGGTTCTCTATCAATCTATAACACATTTTATAAAGTATGTTTCTTCTTTTTCCTCCTCCTGTCATGGGGGGTGGGGGAGAAGATTGAACAAAGTCTGTTCTCAGAAGAACAACTCCAGTTTTATAAATCCAGTTTCAGTAAAAGAAACAGGTTTGACCTTATCCTGAAAACAATTTTTTGAGGATAAATTACAGGTTTAGGAGTCAAAACTTTAATTTGATTTACATATACTGAAGTCTCTGTCATATAAGTACAATAAAATTCCATTATTTCCTTGCTAAATGTTTGAAGAGCTTTATATTCCTTTTAAAGGTGTTCAAATTTATCAGTAGTAAAGGCTATTTTGCTATCACTTCACTGTTTGCATATACACCTTTTTATGAGTTCAGACCAGAAATAACTGGATTTAAAATTTATATTTAATGGAATTGCCCTATTTAAAAATGAAACAAAAAAACCCAAAAGAGGTAAATTTTCTGTTCGTGAACTATGGAAGAGAAAGATTTCATTAAGCATTAATTAAGACTTGTTTGCATAGAAATGTTCTTAATGAAACAGAACCTGAAATATAAAGTCTTAGGCTTTGATCTATGATTTTTAAAAAGGACCCCTAAAATTCTAGCTACTGTTGAAGTGTCTGAGCACTACTGCCAAGAAATTCCTGGACCCCCAGAAGGATTTCTAGATCTCCAGATTCAGTGGTATGGGTGATACTTGGAATGCCCTGGGATTTTGTGGCAATAAGCCTAGAGTTTCTGGCTTCTGATCCCCATCCCCTGCATAGCTTTGACCATGGCAACCCAGAGAGTAAATAGTTCATGTATCCAGAAAGAGGGCATTTCCTGGAATTTCCCAGTTTTAGAGAACAGTTAAGTACAAAATAGCCGGGGTTTTAGGATGTTTTGGTTAATTGGAGGGTTTGTTGGTTAGTTGGTTGATTTGGTGAGTGGGTCTTGGTTTGTGTTTTTTTAACTCTTTTTCAGTTTCCAATGAAAAAATACGGAAGTTTTTCAATTATTTCCTCACTGAAGAACTTTTCTGTTTTTTTCTAAATGCTTCACTTTGAACTACATCAAGATGAAATGGTAAAAATGTCTCTAACTATCCCTAGCCACCTTCAGCACACATTTGTAATTTGATACCCAATATTTACACATACCAGTATTTCATTGCTCTTGTTTTGAGACCTTAGGTCAACTTACTTCCAGTGGAATCCTGGAGTATATTATTAACATTCTGAATGTAATTCATTGACCATTATACACATGTGAAATGAAACTCATTTGAATTAGTAGTATCTTAAGGGATGGCAGGACATTTTGATTTGAAATAAGATTGCGCTCAGAAATCTGAGAAGTGCTCATATTTTAAATGTTTGCTCATTTAAAAGTGTTCATATTTTAACTCTTGTGGTTGTGCTCTTTTTCTTCTTTTGATTTTCTGTACTGTTTCCTCCCTGATAATTTCCTTTTTTCTTTTTTTCTCTTTAGCTCTAAGGAATGCACTCTGCAGGCCATTGGTACCCTCTGTTTGATAGCTCACCATGGTATCTACCTGACTTTTTCCCTGTATATTGGCTTCACAGTATATAATCTTTCAGCATTTTATTTTTTGCCCTGGAAGCTGATTGCTAGCACTGATTACTTTGAAAAACTCTTTCCTGTCTGCTCAAAGTTTTTGAAGTTTTAGGAAAGTCTGATTTTTAGTAGCATAGTCTCTCTTGGCATATTCTTCAACAAGTCTTGAACTGTTTATGTTATTTATTGTTTTTATTTATCTTTGTGGCCATCTTCTGGAGAAATAATCTTATCAGCTTTATTTTACTGCCAAACTCTAGTTCCAGTGAAATAAATCAGAGTTTTGTTGTTGTAGTGTTCTGGGACTGAAAATTGACTTTTAGTTGAAAAACCTTGGCAAAAATAGAGGTATGAGAATAAACTCCCAAGTTAGTGCAAGTTTTCCTAA
Source organism: Zapornia atra (assembly GCA_013400835.1). NCBI lineage: Eukaryota > Metazoa > Chordata > Aves > Gruiformes > Rallidae > Zapornia > Zapornia atra. The sequence continues at coordinate 60,845 of VZTU01009243.1, forward strand.
CACAGCAACTTAGATTCTGAACTCAAAGCTCATCAACAACTAAAGCAGTTTTAGGACTAATCAGGCTTACTATGACTTAGAGCGATTGCGACTCTAAGCACAGTCTTTTGCTAGCAGTTATAAGCCTGACAGTGATAACAAAAATGTGGTCTGATGAGACTCAAGATATGGGCTGTCCGCATACACAACCGTTTTGGTCTGTGTAGCTGGTGCTCATATTATCTCTAGTTTTCAGGCATTAAGATTTTGAAATGGGCACATGCAGTATCTTAGGATTACTATAATTAAGGACAGCTTGGACTGCCAGTAATTAATAGACTGCCATTCCAAATTACCTAGCACAAAGAGGCCTGTATACAATACTGCCATAATACTCCTGAAATTGCTATATAGAATATACATGCTATTAAAACCCTAATTTGTGTAAATAGGTGACTCATCAGAAGCAATGCAATTATGGACTAATGACAAGTGAAAATCTTATCTACCATGATTTCCATATTTCAGATCCATGTTCTTTTCGGAGTCTCAGATCTCTTAAGTGGAATAATGTGTCCAGCTCAGTTTGTCACATAATAATATCATCCTTAAATTTATCAACCTACTGACAACCTTCTAAGATATCTTAACGTTTCTGTGTTTCAGAAAGTGATATTTTATGAAAAGTGTTAAACATGCTGTAAACCAAAATAATACAAACAAAAAAACCCAAACCAAACAACAAGAAGAAACTCAAACCAAACAAAAACCCCACAACCCCCCAAAATTACATAAATAAAAAAGAACCCCTCCTACCCTGAACTTATCCACAAAATGTTGCTAAAATGTATAAGAAGTATTTTAAACACTGAGGAAGTGGTGGTTTGCAAACTTGCTACTAATTTCTTCTTGTGATGGCTGACAAGGAGCACTTTCCTTTTGTTTTAAGATGTGAATAAGATACAAGACACTACCTTATGTTTTACAAATGTAATAATGGCAATTTAAAGGTGGGAACATTTTTAACCCACTACTTTTGGCAGTTCTAATATAGCAGTTCTTCAAACCATGTCTATTTCTAAGAAACATTCATCACACTGTTCATTTCCAAAATGAGCTCCAAGTGATGGTGGTTATCTATCTACTTTGTAGTTCCTTCATAGTGGCACCAGTCTGAAAGATTATTTGAAAATTCATACTCATTTTCTTTTAAAACAGTTGCTTCTTCAGTATGATTTTGTAGGGAAATGTTATTTTTTTATAGAAATGAAGCAAACAGGTTACCTTTACATAATTTTATATCTTGTTAAGCACATTTTGAATGCAAAATATGAATTCTTGAGTTTGCCAAGAACAACTTCTTAGGTCTAAGCTGCAGAGTGTGGTTCCTATTGTACACAGAGTGCTATGTCAGAAAGCGAGGGAGCAGATTTGTAGGCAATTCTGAAAACAGGCTGGAGAGACTTTGGTTTGCAAACTAAGCTTTGCAGATACTGTGAAAAGTTCATGTCCTCTAAATGTTTGTGGTTAAACCCATCATTTTCAAAGATTAGTCTTTACCTGAGGTTCCTACACCCAGTTAAGACTTCAGGATATGTGCTTTGCTGTCAATCTCTGGCCTTGATCCAGCTAGAGCCAATTGAAAGTGTTTCATTTGAGGGAATGCGAACAAAGTCTGAAAAAAAAAGAATTAGTCCAATAGTTTAATTGTTCACTGTGCCCTGGTCCAGAAACACAATTCTGGTAACCTTTCAATACTCCAGAGAGCTGAAGGTGGCAAGAAACACAATTTAACTTTCAGACTTCCCTTGTAGTTCTTTTTCCTTTGCTTAGCTTGAGCTCACTAACTAGAATCTCCAGGTGTCTGAATTTTACAAAGAACAGAAATGTGCATCTGTTTAGCATGTTACAAATATAACACTGTTTTCAGTAACAGATCTACCAAACAAACAAACAAACAAGTTCAAAGCAAACAGAAAGATAAAGGAGTACATTATAAGTTGGCACAAGTGATGCGTGTTCTAATAAATCTTTTTCTCATAACAATCTTGAGTAATTTCTTTTCATCTTTAGGATCTGAAAAGTTTGATCCTTAATTACTCAGGCCTTATCACTACACAGATTTTTGGCCCTAAGTACTGAGTGGGCCTGCTCAAAACTACAACTTTAACTGGCGTGTTAATTCTCCTGAAAGAAAACATTCAACAAAATTCAATAATCTGTTTCCTGTTTTTATTATTTTTTAAACTGGAGTGAGTCTAATTACTGTAAAATATTTCTATTGATGTAGCTTCCAGCTGTTTGTTCTGGGGAATAGATTTTTACTGAGTAAATAAAATATAGGAAGTAACTCTGATTATTTTGGATGTTGTGAATTTCATGCTATGGCTGTCAGTTCTATTAGTTCCACTCCCATATACCTGAATCTTGAGACTGACTGTAAGGTCAGTATATATCTAAATAAATAAATGGTTTATTACTGCCTTCGGGAAAGATTTCCCTTCCCTTCCTTTCCCTTCCCTTCTTTTTTCTTTTTCTTCCTTTTTTTTGCTTTCTCAATCT
>VZTU01009243.1:63476-75762 GCA_013400835.1 Zapornia atra
TTTAAAGGAACAGCAAAACGAAGTTGCCTGATACATTAAATTTTGAAATGTTTAAATATCCCATGGTTTTCAACCATATCTAATTATGTGTTCACATGGTTACACACAAAGAGGGATAGACAGTAAGTCACGTGTCTGCAGCAGACAACTAGTTTGTTTTTGCCAACTCGTGACAATAAGATCAAGAATTATGGCAACTCTCCTTAAAAAAACCCCAAACAATGGTTGGGCTTTTTCCATGATTTAAATTAAAACTACAGGAAATCAACCACTTTCTCACTGGACTGCGTATAATCTGTCTATAGGGTGGATGCTGATCCTGAATGATTTATAAGTGGTAAAAAACCCTGATTCCATCCAATAATTAAAAAACAATAATAATAATATGGTGAAATTATGTGGCATACAATCTTTCTACCTAAAGACTGTGTCATGAAAAAAAAATCCATGAGACAGAGAGTTTCCAACAACAGGTAAGATTTAATAACCAGTATCTATCTGTTGCAGAACATGAAAACTACTTTGAGAAAGCTACATTGACTACAAATAGTGGTGGTTTTTTTCTCTGTATATGTTTAAAAAATTTTTGGCACTGTTACAATCCAACATCTGTGCAGAATGCAGAATTGTATGACTCCGAGGATGAACTACAGTGAAAGCTGCGTTAAGACACCACCAAGTCCCTGCTGCAAAGAAAGCTATGTAGAGACAAAGCCAATTCTGGAGTGACTTATTAGATCTGTGCAGAAAAAGATCAACAAAAAAAAAAGAATGCTGGAAAGGAAAAGAAAAATGTGGTGTGATACATATATATGTTAATATATATAGAGAGAAACATGGAGAAAGCAAAACAAGATAACCACCTTAATTTAGATTTTTCCTCTAATTTAATAAGCAGAGATTGAGTCCATTATTCACAGAATAAAAGCCATATTCAGTCAGCCTGAGCTTCAAGCTGGTTCCTGATGCAAGTTAAGTTGCCTACAGTTTCTCATGTGATGGCATCGTGCAAACTGCTGCTGAACATATAAATGTTGCTACATTTAGCTGTTACTGAATGGTGTTAGCACCAGGGAAGCTATAAAGATCTTAGAATATACTTGCAATAAATAACCTCTTAGTGTAATAGAAAGTAATGAAAGGTACATACCCAAGGTACATAAAATCTATGCAAGAATTGACAATCCAGGGGACAGGTCTGAAAAAGGACATGAGATATGCATTAATTTATGAATAAGTTAAAATCTAAAAGTAGCTAACTGTGAAGTGGTAGGCATTCAGAGTTGCTTGCTTTCCAAAAATGGAAAGCTGCTCATATTAATGTAATTGGTAATAAGACCCATAATAGAAATACATGATTAAAAACTGTGTTTCAGAGAATTGGCTTTGTATTTGTGAAGTACCCTATGCTCTTTCCTGCTCAGGGAATACAATTACCCAACTGTTTTGATTTATATTAGCAAAGTTCTGTCTTGACATAATAGCATTTTTATTTAAACTGTATTATAATAGAAAGCAACAATATTTTTGGAAGCAAGAAGGAAGTTGAGAAAAATTCCGATTAAATTAAGAAGAATAAAGATATTCAAAGCATATTAAGCTGTTAAGAAAACTCTTATATAGTAAAATGGGGCCACAGTGACACACAATGGTGGGGGTGAAGTTAATTTCTGTCGTTTCGCCTGGTTAGATCCTCAGAACAGACAGTATATAGAATCACAGAATATACTGAGTTGGAAAGAACCCGTAAGGATCATCAAGTCCAACTCCTATATGCTAAGAAAAAGCTAAGTAAATGAGCTCAAAGTAATGGGTTTTCTCCAGGAATCTGAACTATCATGAATATTTCTCTACTTCAGTATACTTGACCCTTTTTAATACTTAAAACAGGAATGGAATGAACCTCAAATTACTGAGAGCATGGATGATCTCAGAAGACTTAGCTGTGGTTTGAATACACAAGCCCTTTACAAGCATGCAAATTGCTGAGCATTTTACCAAAACAAACAGGGTTAGAAAAAATATTGTTTCAGTTCTATATTCTCCAACTATGTACTCTATATTTTGCAGAGAAACCGAGCTGATGTCAGTTAACATTTGATCAGAGAGTGGTCATGGCACCTCCCCCTACATTATCTAGCTGGATTGAACAAAAAAGACAGCCTTTGTTGTTGTGGTAATATTAAAAGCCCTCAAGAAAAGTCTACAAAGAAAACTGTGTAAATAGGACATTCTGCAATTAACAGTTGTTAGAAAAATGATTTATCATGGATTCTAAGCATCTCTGTGTTTTCTTTACATAGTGCCACTTACCACTAATGCAATTTGGGTTTTTAACTTCCACCGTCTTTTTTGCCATTTTTCTTAAGTATATAGTAGGCTTTTCTTCTTTTAAATAGAAATTTATTACAAAGGAAATATGCAGGATGATTATTTATATAAATTTTGTGAAATTCCTCATCCAGTTTACCTAAATAAACCTCTCTCTTGAGATACTGAATATGAGAAATAGATTTTTTAAAATATTTTTTTCCTTTGGGTAACATATATTTACAAATTATTAGCAGTAAAGGTAATAATGGAAAAACACTTTTGAAGTTTATTTTTGTTTTTCTAGCTCTAAATTATTCTGTATTTTCTGAATGGCAAACAAGACGTATATGGTCTACTCGGGTAATTTCAAATGGACATACATTATAAAAAATATATAGTATATTCTAATCTGAAAAATGTCTTGATAGAAATGTCATGGCCCTTCCTATAGTAAAATGGGACACATTTAAGACATGATCTGCATAACAAGGAAAATATTTTCTAGCATATTTTGCATCTACATCTTTGGTGAACTGCTGTGTCAGAAATGGTCCTGCAGAAAGTAGAAAGTTACTGTAGATGTTTGATTAATCTTATATTTCCAGGCATCGTATAAACTAATGAACATTTAAGTGCATTTTTATATAATAATAGTCGAGTTAGTGCTTCATTAAGTGAATATGTGTTAAGTAACTTCAAACACGTTTCAGCGATGCCTTCTTTCTGCTGCTTTTTTTCAGAAAGATTTAACTATTTAATGAGTGTCAATAGTAGATTTTACAGTGCTGTGTTGACTTTCATCTCTTTTCATCCAGCTGGCAGCTGTCTCAGCATCTTTAAACAATGGCTGCATAGGATACACACAAATATTCCTATTTACTATTTGTCTGATGTTCAGCCAGATGAGTTATTGGAAGGCTTGTAAAGGTGCAGTACTTCAGCTTCCAGAATAAATGCCAGCACATTCTTTCACTCAAAACCCAGCAATGTAAATTGTCTGTAGTAGTTGCTCCTTCGAGTAACATTTAAAAATTGAGTGGAGCTTGCTTATATTTTACAGCCATGTGGTGTACAATTTGGCAGTGTTTATGGACTTAGAATTTTTATCTGATGACCCTCCAAAAATTTTCATAAAAGCAGATTCTCTTTATCTCTTTCATATCAGTTCTCTTATAGTGTTCACCAGCATCTTCCAAAAGCATGTGAAGTTACATGGTTAGTATATATTACATGTCATTTATTTTCTTCCAAGAGAGAAAGGGTGAACAGCATGGATATTATTGCAGTGTATTTCATAAACACCTATATCTATATGTGTATGTATGTCAGTACAAGCAACATATTTACATGCAAGTATGTGTGTTGCTGGAGAAATGTGCCTTCCCCTTGATGCAGGAGTCAGGAGATGCTCTGTGTGTGTGTGTTCACATGAGGGTGTGTATTGGCTGGGTGTGACAGTGGCTAGAACAGAAGGGAGGGTGAGGGAATGGAATATTTATTTTGCACTCAGTTAAACGTGGAACACATGTTGTCTACCACAGATGACTGTGATCCATACTGCAAAGTTCAAATTTCCACAGAAATCAGATCACCTATTCTGATTTTCACTTCCAAAACTTTTAGAACATGTTTTAAGTTGCAATGGAGGACATAAAGAGTTTGATTTCCTATTCCATGGAGAGCTGGTGTGTAGTTCAGAAAAGAGGCCACATAGGTTTGTTACGTCCTGGACCACTGGAGTGATATATCAAGGTGTTCTGCTCATTCTCATTCTGCATCAGTAGGATTCCCGTTCACAACATTACCAATATATACAACTGCCTCTGGGTCTCAGACTTCATCAGTTAAATTAATCTTCCCAATATACTCCAAATAATATTATTAACTACTTCCCTGTATTGCTGTTAGGGTTGTTTAATGTTTGACCTAAACCAAAAAGCCATATATGATTGATCACAGCAAAGGAAAATGAAATATCAAAGAATGACATAATGCAAAATGGTTAAAAGAACTGCTGGCTTTAGTTTGTAAAAAGGTATATAGAGCTCTATAAACCTTTTTGCACATAAAGGCATAATAAATTGACATGCTTAAACTTTGCATTTGATGATAACTTGTTTTTATTCCTCAGGACTGTGGCACGGCATACAAAAGAATATCTGAAAGTCTATTGATTCTCAAAGTGTTCTATTCAGATTGCTACATCTTAGACAAAATGAAATTAGTAAGCATTTTAGCATATGATTTTCTAAATATTTTATGTTGGAGGTTTTTTTATAGTATTCTGAAGTAGCACAATTTTTTAATTTTTTTTTAACATTTTGTGCTTTGGGGCATATTTTTCTGTAAATTATATAATTCCAACCTTTAGTGCAAATAATTTCAGATTTTAATATATTGCTTAACCCACAATTCCTTAGGCACCAAATGAAGTGCTTAAGTATTTACTTGTAAGGCTGTCCATGTATCGAGTTGTTTAGTTAAATTAATGTATTTTCAGACTGTTGAGCTTCATAGGGTAATACATTGCCTGATCTAATTACGTTAAGCATTCTATCTGCACTACATTTTTCTGAAATAGTTCCATCATTGTAGTAGCTCCATAAGACACATAAATGATAATGAATTGCTTTCAAGTGTTACAGTCTGCCTCCTGTCTCCCATTCTCCTTTAGAGTAAGACAGAGTAAGAGCTAGAGTAAGAGCTAGAGTGCACAGCAGCACATCAGATATTGCATTTTAGTTGTAAATCCCAACTTGCTACCAGTGGCACTGCAGAAGATGCTACTCAACTTGCAATGAGATGTTCCAAAGTCACAACTGGAAATCACAGACTTGAGAAAAATTGTGGCCTCTCATCTTTGCTCAAGAACAGACAGCATAAGAGCTGTGTTATAAGCTTAAGTCTTAGCACTGTAACGTTAACAGTTATTTTATAAACTAACCTTTTAAAAATTGGTCAAGGGACATCCAAGAGGAAAAAAACAACTTCACAAAACAAAGCAAAAAACTCCCTTGTGCTCTTAGAGTCATATAGTTGGGGATTATAATGTTTTCTGTTCTCAACAGTCTAATACTTTCAACAGAGAAGCACTAACACATGCACTTGTTCTGGCATGAAAAAGAATTTGCACAATTTAAATGCTTGAGTACATGCAATTCTTTTGCAACTTCTAGTTTGATTTTTTTTTCAAAGGAAGCCTAGGGAATTATAGAAGGGGTTTTTTGTCATTGTACAAAAATCACTGTAAGATTGTAACGTGGGTTTTTTTGGGGTTTTTTTGTTTTTAAGGAAGGATAAAAAGAAATAAGCTATATTTAATGTGTTCTCTTAGAACAAGGTCACTTTCAAAATGTGTGATTTCACATAGGTATGAGTTCACCAGTTTCACCTCTGGCAGCTGAGGTTTCCTGATGGATTAATATCTTCCCTTTGCTTACGTTTCTTTGGAGATTGCAGGAGTCAGGTTTCCTGTGATGCACAAGAAAACAATTTCAAGACACAGGGGATTGTTCTGATCAGACTTAATGGGCAATTTAAAACATATTTTTGCAAAAGTTTCTGCCTGCATTTTATGATCCACGTAAATTAAAAGCATGCATTGTACACACCCTTAAGGTATCCATGATAAGGTTTTATATATCAAGATAAAAAATTTACCTGTTTAATTCAAAATCCACTTTTATTGAGTTTGTCTCTGTAGAAAACTTACTTGTAAAGTAAAAAAATGCATTATTCTAAAAAAAAAGGGTTGTCTATTTATAAAGATAATTGGAAAAGTTGAAAAGTACAGCCAAAATGTTGATCAATGTACTGTGAAAATGTTGTTTTAAACCAAAGCTGTGTAAGTATTAAAATAATATGTAGTACAGTGTTTTCTAGCATTAATAAGATCTTACATCACATTGCAATTTTTCATTCACACTAGAACTGTGGTGGGTTCTTCTGTGGTTGATTTTTTTTCTTGTGTGGCTAGAAGCTGAAGTGGAGTAAAGCAACAATACAGAGTACACTGTTAGTATGACAGTAATGTGATGCAGGGTGAACAGGAGCAGATACAAAATTAGAAAAATACCTGTCTAATAAAGAGCACTGTGGGATGCTTTTAACAATTTGCAATATGTGAGCTACTGATAACCATAGAATGTACTTCTGAGGGCGTGAGCAAGCCAGAAGGTTTTGTTTTATAAGACTGAAGGACATCTTATTTCTAGACATTACACTGGACATTATTACTTTAATTATAAAATGTTTAAAGCATTTTCTGACATTCACAATAGTGCCTAATTAAAAAGGCCTCTAAAGTACTTAGTTTTAATCATGCAAAATGATTTTTTCCAATGAAGAAAGTAAAGTTCTTTCTATGAATTTAATTCTCTATGTTGAATTAATAACTTTATAATAGACTTTCTTATAGTAAATATATTTGAAGGTTAAGAAACAAAATTGAAGGTTTAATATTAAAGTTATAGAGGGACAAGATATGAAATTCAAATGAGAGAACTGAATAATTATGAAAAGCTACCACAGATTTCAAATTTCTATTATTAATATTTTTTAATTTATAAAGTCTTTCAATTTAATTAGCTAATTTAATTTTGTGACTCCGTACAGTTCTAGTATATTCCTTCTTTCTTTCTTTGTTTTCTTCTCTGTGAAGTTTTTGGGACATTTTGGATGGTAACCATTTCCTTTTGACATGGGTAGAAAATTGAATGTCCACAGAACTTTTGGAAAACTGAAATGGGAAGAAAATGTTATTATCTTGGCTAAGACTTTTCTGTATATAAAAGAAGCAGGGTTCATAAAGTCTGGTTCCATCATCTTTGCACCCTCCCTACAGCTATTTATGTACATTGTTGACATACCTGCTGAGACTTCCCTAGTCTAAACAGTCATATATTTCTCAGCCTTTCATCATAGGAGAGATGCTCCAGTCATTAATCATCTTTGTGGCCCTTCATTGGCCTCTCTCCAGTATGTCCTTGCCTCTTATGACAGGCCAGAACCAAGCACAGTATCCCAAGCATGTCCTCACCAGTGCCAAGTAGAGGGGAATGATCACCTCCCTCAAATTGCTGTCAAAGCTTAGCACAATGCAGCCCAGGACAGCATTAGACCTCTTTGGCACAAGGGCACATTGCTGGCTCACTTGATGTCCATCAAGACACTCAGGTCCTTTTCTGCAAAACTGCTTTTCATTTGGGTGGTCCCCAGTATCTGCTAGTGTACGGCTTTGTTCCTCCCTGGGTGCAGGACTTTGTACTTCCTGCTGAACTTCCTAAGGATCCTGTTGGCCTGTTGAGGTTCCCCTGGATGGCAGTGCAAACATCTCAAATATTCCTTCCAGTTTTGCACCATCAGCAGACTTTCTGAGGGTACACTCTGCCCCATCATCCAGATGTTGAATAGGATTGGACCCACTGTTGGCCTGCAGTACATTAAAAGTTACTGGTGTCCAACTACATTTACACCACTGTCTGGGTCCAGTCGTTCAGTCAGTTTTCAGTATGTTGAGTAGTTCCTGCCCTTCTTACCTTGCTTTGTCATAAACTACCAATGCTCCTTGAGACACAGGCTGACCTATAGAAGGTGATTTTGGACTTGGGTTTGCCTTTGGCATGTGGAATAAGCATGTGCAGTGAGATCTCAGCTTTGGTGACCATAAGAAGGCTGCTTCATAATGCTTGTCTACAGTGTCTGTTATGGTTAAGTTTGAATAAGTGAAAATAATAATAAAAAAGTTTGTTTATGAAATCCCATGTTGACATACATATTAGTATCTTATTCATGCAAGAATCTTGAACTAACAAAAATTCCTGTTTGGTGAAGTCTCTTGCAAAAAGGGAAAAACTAGGAAGAGTATCCTACATGCTAAACACTTAAAGCTTTCAGGTAGTGATCATTGGTCTTTTCATCCTTCATTAAATGACGCTTTCCTCAAATTTCACTGTCCTGGTTGGCTCTTGTAAGTCCCTATTTCTGTTTAAAAGTATTTCACTGAGTGGAAATATTCCCAGAATCCCACAGCTTAGGGTCTTTGGGAGGCTACCTCTACAGTTTTCCATCATCCACTTCTTGTTAATCCTTTTAAATTGGCAGATGGAAAGCAAGTGAAGGGCCAATCCCTGTTGTGGCATATAACAAGAGTTTGAAAGTCACTTTCCATATTTTGCAGGGACAAGACCTGCTGAGTACTTCTGTGTCTGCTGCTTTTGGCCCTGTAAAACTTTAAGGCTCTCTGGAGCACTTTAAATCTCTGTTCTCATATGAGACTTTAGCTAATACACATAGAAAACCTGAGAATAGAAGGAGGACTTAATTAGTAATTTTGGAGCACTTCTGCACTTAATGAAAAACACCCACTACTGCTTTCTAAGAAAACTTTACATTTCTTAAATTGATATTTTAAAATAAAATATGCAATACTGGAAACAGTTTACTTGATGTACGATGTTGTATTAAGTCTCCAGAATAATAGATGACAGGTATGACAAAAAAAGTTAATTGAGCTATTTTTCCTTAATATTTAGTATGACATTCCAATGGCTATAAAATATTTCAGACAGTTCTCTGCTATTACCACTAGTTTAACAACAGGTTGGCTAAATTCCAGTTCCATTGTGTTGTATTTGCTGACTCTATGGAGGCGAAAGAATATTATTATTAAGGCAGAAAAGGACTGAAAAAAGACTTAAGAAATGTCTGAAGTCTGACTCAAACTTGTAAGATATTTGTTAAACATTTAAAAAAAGCCAGGTAAAACTAAAGCCAGTAAAGGACAGCTTCTTCCACTTGTGAGACAGACCGTCAAAGGGGATCTTTTTAACAGCAGAACTAGAATTATTATCCTAAATACAGGCTTCATTCATCTTTGTCCATTCCTCATTGAGGTGATAAAGCAGTTGTATGCTAACATGGATTAGAAAGAGTCTACTACTGGCCACCATAGAAGACATTGTCAAGAAGAGTAGTAATGAAAAATCAGCAGAAATTCTTACTCCATCATATTTCACATAACATTTTCATGAGTTTCTATGTGCTGTAATCAGTATATATGAAGTACACCTTTAAAGTGTTCAGACTGGAATAAAAGGATTATATTTATTACAGTCCAGATACACCCTCCAGGTACATCCTGAAATTTTCTAGAAAGGTCATGTTAAATTCTAAGGACATACATTTTTCATGATGTAATATAGTTCACAGAACATATTAACAATTTATTTAAAACAATTTAAGATAAAATGTCTGGAGTTGTGAGGAAACAATTTATATTAGGGGAAGAGAGACTGAAACTCGAAGTTTTCTTTAATAGGAATGAGAAGACTTCTAGATTTATACATTACGAAAAAATATTTAAGTTTCAGATTATTACTATGTACTTTACTGAATTTTTGCCTGTGGCTGTCATGGTAGCCTGCTTCCATAATTACTCACTATTGTACATTTGAATAGTATAAATACTGTGCAGCTAATGCATGTGCTTGTTTGGAAACAAGACGTGGCTATTGAATTCTGAATCAAACTAAAGCGAACATGCATCAATATATCCTTGACTTGGGTCTCTGCTAACATGATTTTTTATTGGTATGAAGAATATGTTGTTGGGGTTTTTTTGCTTAAAAAAGAGATATTTTCTAGATACAAAATCTATGGCATCTGCAATTAATTTTAAAGTTGTTGGATTGTATTCAACTGTTTTCCCTATATGTTTATTTGCATCATGGAAAAAATGGAAAAAGAAAGGAAACTCATCATTGCTTCTCTTGGATGTGCTTGAATGCATATGTTCTTATGCAGGTGCTTGGCTTTTAGTACTGTAAAAACTGGGAAAGGATTTCTATGCATTTCATTATCTATTTTTGTTTGTTAGAGTATCTTTAGTGACTTTTTCTCACAGAGGTGATTTTAAAAGTTTTATACACAAATCTGAAAAATGTCAAAACAACTTCTGGAAGTAATTGCAAACATCTATGAAATTATCGTAAAGCAGCTACAAGTAAGTTGATATGGGGTTGGAAGTGGTGCCTGAGAAATTTTGATTTTATTGTAAGATTTTATTACATTTTATTTAAGCAATTAATGCTTTTCTGAATCTTTAATACCGTATTTCAATCAGTCAGAAATACATTTGGAATGAATACCTGATGGATTTCAAGTAGGAAAAGGCAACTCTTCATGATTTCAAAATAGGTTTATAAAAATTGACCATCAAAGTTTTCATATGAGTCATCAAATTCAATGTTGGGAAAGGAAAGATGGAAAATCAAATCCCTGAGATGATATATGTAGCTAAATTTACTAAAATGTTATCACCCATTTAAAATTACAATATTTTCTGGGTTTGGATAACTTCTGATGTAAATATCATATTGAGAATTATGTGTCATCACATCACTATTCAAGGGGGTAAATAGGGAAAAAACTCTACTCACACTATACAAAGAGGGATAATTGCTGTTTTCAAGGTTCTATAAATTTTATTAAGGACAAATCATTTTCCCTGAATGAGAAATTATCTCTGATCCTTCCCACATAGAAGACTATTTAGGGTGATGATTTTAAATTTTTTTTATTTTCTTACTGGCCATTAGATGAAAACCAAAGCAGGGGTTTGTATGACTGGCTTGAGGTTATCAATGTCAGATGCTTAATTAGCATATATGCAATTTCTAAACGTGTTCTGCATCTGAAATGCTATTTGTGCTATGCTAGTTAATGACAGCTGAAGTTGCAACTTATTTATTGCGATTGTAGTTCAAGATACAAACAAATAAACATATAAAACACCTTGCCTCTTTAAGACTGCCTTATTCACTAGCTGTTGTCTCTAATTCAAATGAGCTGTTTGGAAACAATGTTAATTAGCTACCAGATGCTAAACAAAGATATCAGGGAGCAGAAATGGAAGATTGTAATAAGGTCTTTGAAGTGGTTGTTTCTACAGGTAGGTATTAAGATACAGGAACATGGAAAGTGGGGCTCCGCTGTAAAATAGGTCATAAAGCAGTGCTTTAAGAAATAACACAAATGTGTGACCAGTGTCTGAGAAGCAAACCACAGAAGATGGATTTACTCTCACCAGAAGAATTATTCCAGTGGGCTGCTGAAGCTTTTAGTCTTCTGTCATTCATTTAAACAAAATGCAGGTTTGGATTTTGAAGATTTATAGAGAACAATCTGGATTTCTCATTTTGTAGCCAACTGAACAAAATGTGCTATCCCTTTCGCAATTAAGGAAAATGCACCTGAGATTTTATTAGGAAATCCATGGGACAAATGGACGTAGAAATGATTTGCCTGTGTGGGAGCATATGAAATAGTGTGATCCCTTTTCTTTAGTTTGTAAATTGCACACTGCTTTCAAGCTTCCTGTATTGATTGTTGCTCAGATGTTCAAAAGTTACTGGCACTGACAACACAGCCTAGTGTGGAAAGAAAAATATTGTTTCTTGCTCAGCACTCTCATCCACATGCAAAAGTTTTTTGGGCTGGAGTTCATCTCATTAAGCCATAGGTGATATCAGTGGGATTCAGAGGAAACTACATCACCTGAAAATAAATATTTCTCAGCTTGACAGGTGTGTTCTCCTCACTATATTGAATGCATCTGTCTGAATGCACAGGAATTTTGGATGCCCAGTTCTTATAGAAACATTTAAATTTAGCTATTTATACTCGAATAGGTTCCTACCAAATGTCCAAGATTTTATGGGTCATCCTCTGTTCTCATTAGAGATAATTGAAGGAAAACACACCATCTATACTGCTGCATCTAGTACTCCAAAAATGTGATCTGTGGCTTCCATTTGGCAGGGTCTGTGCTACACACAGCATTTGTCGCTGTTTAACCTGGACAGTCCATGGTGACTATGGCCTGCAACATAATTACTGTTTTCATTTTTTCAGTTCCAAGTGCTTAAAATAATAAAAAGATCCACAGGGAAATAAACCAAACCAAACCCAAACC
>VZTU01009244.1:4376-45252 GCA_013400835.1 Zapornia atra
CCTTCCCTTCCCTTCCCTTCCCTCCTTCCTATTTGCATGGAAATTGGTGGGAGGGCAAACCTTGTCCTTGTATTCTTATTTCTACAGAGAGGAACCTATGAAGAAGATAGGAGGACACAATGAAACTGTGCCAGAAATGGGTGATATAGTGGTTAGGATGGCTCTCAATGTTGACATGGGGGAATGCCTTTCCTTTGGCTGTTAGCCTATACTTTGCACCTTTTAGAGATGATGTGATGTATAAAAATTAACTAAATCTCCTTCAATGTTTACCCTTGTATGTGAATATACTCTGTCTTCCATGGGGAAATTCCATGTCTGCGTTGCTAAGCTCTTTGATCTCACCTTGATTATTTGTCAACAAATGGATCATTGAGGTAGCACTACTGAACTAGGCCAGCTCTCCAGAGTCCCTAAATACTTTTATATGTTACCATTAAATGTAATTCAACCTCCCCCTGACCCAACATTCAGCTTTGCCTCCCTACCTGGAAGCAGCAGGAACTGGTTTCTCCTCAGGGTAGGTGATCTGGGATCTGACTGTGACACAGCCAGTACTGCTATGGTGACAGTAATCTTTTATCCTTATCAAGTTAGATTTCTTGTGGTCATGGGGAATTCTCATGCAAGAGAACAAAGGAAAATCTGTATTTTTACATTCAGTGCCAGAGCCTTTCTCAGTTCCTGTGCAACTTTGTAGGTGACCTCTGTGGGCTCAGGAACACACTGGGGGTTTGGGGTTTGTTGAAAGCAGAGCACACCGAACAGGCTGGTTTTTTTACAAGCTTAGTAAAAACCCAACATTTTTCCATCTACTTCTATCTACCTAAAATATACTGATGACACTAGTTTTTTTTTGTGCACAATTCCCCTGCAAAGCTTCAGGGGAATACCTGTTCCAGCATTGCATGTTCCCTTTTTCTTCAGTGGATCTTGGTCCCATTATCTATCCACCTCGTTATATCCTGAAAAAAGGCTATTGGATTAGTCAAACATGATTTCCCTTTGTTAAAACAATGTTGACTGCTCCTAAGAACCCTCTTATCCTTGATGTGCCTGGAGACGGTACCAAGGATAAGTAGTTCTATCACCTTTCCAGACATGGAAGCCAGGCTGACCAGTCTGTAATTACCTGGGTTTTCTTTCTTGCCCTTTTTGAGAACTGGAGTAACATTTATTTTCCTCCAGTTCTCAGGCACCTCTCCCATTTCCCAAGACATGATATGTCCTGATATGTCAAAGTTTTATGCATACGATAATTGTGTCTCTCAGCCAGAAGCAAGCTACAGGTGCTTGTGTTGTACCTGACGTACTAGCAACAGCCACTGTAGAGTTAGGGTTTTGTTTAATGAAGTTTAAGTGCATCCTTTCAGTAATTTGGTAAAAATCACCCAAAGCATTATGAAAGCTTCCATATTAATCAGTTCCAGAAATTACCATTTCTCAAGCACTTCTGGCCATGAGGACCAAATAAATTTTAGATTTTTTTAATGTTTTGTGAATATTAAAATTTATACTTCTGGGGTTTGGGGTGGTATTTTTGTGCACCTAGAAGTTTGGTGGGTTTAAATATAATAAAGAACAACTGAAATTCTGTCCACAAATGCATGTATTCAGGATGGCATGATGTTTCCACTCAGTGCTGGTGAGGTGCTTGAGGACACCCTGGAAAATTTGATATTGTTTCTTTTAAACTCAAGCTGAGGAGACCAATACTACAACATTTTATCATTTAAAAGCTGTCTCTGTCTAAGTGTATTCACAAAACCTTTCCCATTTTCTTCTCCTGATAAAAAATGGCTACATTTAAAGTTGCATTCTCTCTTTTAATAGGAAAATTATTTTTGAAATTGCAGGATTATAATGGAAAAAAGATGCATGGCTCCTAAGGCAAACTTCTATTATAGCATGAAGGAATCACACTGATTAAGGAGGACAGTAAAGTGAATCTTGATGTTTTGGGTCATATTTAGCTGACCTACCAGGGATGGTCAGCATACCTGCTGGTCTTGATCAGCTTAAGAATGTAGTGGCCAAGACAACATAATCACCAGTTAGACACTTGGTCCCTATTTAGTCCAAGGAGAATAGTAGTTTCAACAACAGCTTTCTACTACATTGAGTGCATATGATCCAATGAAGTTAATGAAATTTTATGGTCAAGTGTTTTATACCAATGCAGAGCTGACTCACATGATGATGCTAAGTTTAGTTAGCAATGAAGCTTCTATCCAAAAAGCTACCACATTGCTGGCATCCTTGTAAATTTAAAGGCATCTCAAATTTAAGGATGCCTGAGATTGAACCTCTAGGCACTAGAGCTATTGGGATTTGGGTTGATCAAGCTTCAATTTTTCTGAATGAATTTTAAGAAAAGAGCAGAGGTTTGGTGACATAGTCCAACTCTGAAATCTCTGAAGCTTACTAAAGTCAGCAAATATAACACTAATCATCAGGTTTCCTGTCCATTATTTCTGTGCAGCCTGAGTGTACTACAAAAGCAGCATTTCCCACAGGAATTTGGAGGTGCAACTTCAAATCTCAGCTTCCATCAGAAAACACAAAGAGGACAGAATTTAAAAGACAAAGTTCTGTACCTAAAATCCTTTTATCCCAGTTCTAGGTGGAAAGGGAAGTTGTATAACAACTCATAGTCTATTTATTACCTTAGATTTAAGTATCACACTTTATCTTGATAAACTTCCAATTTCTTCATACTTGAGAAAAATTCAAGCTACTTAGCTTGGTTGGTTGGGTGGAGGTTTTTGGTGAAACTGTCTAACTCCCTTAGCTCAGTGAAGACTCAAACAGGGCCCTTTATGACCTCATACAACATCCGGGATAAAGATGCTGTCAGTGATGTTTTGCCACTTGCTTATAAATTTTCATGGTCTTTCACAGTATGTTCTCAAAATTTCTAAAACAAGAACCTAAAACTGCTGCTAACCTCTCCAGTCAATTCACTCTGATCTGGTAATCAAACAAGCCTGTAGAGATTCTGCCAGGCAATTTTTCTCTAAAGGGTTTAAACCTTGCAGGCATATTTCCAGTGCCAAAAATCATTACAGAACCAAAAAACCTCTTCGTCAGGTGTAATCAAGTGTGACTCTTGGTCTCTGGGTATATAAATTTTTATATTTAGGGCATGTTAGTGTTAACAACTTGACAGTATGTCTGAAACAATTAATTTTTTAACCCAAAGCATCCCTCCTGTCATAACTTTTTATCATTATCATAGAAGAATTTGAATCCAGTCTGGCAGCAGGCCAGCCATTTCTATTTTAAATAAAATTTTATTATTATTATTATTGTTGTTATAAATCTGTGTGGTGTTTTGACCCTGGCTGGAGGCCAGACACCCACCAAAGGCGCTCTATCACTCCCCTTTTCAGCTGGACAAGGGAGAAAATATATATTGAGATGCTCAGGAGTCGAGGTAAGGGCAGGGAGAGATCATTCCACAATCAGCATCATGGGCAAAACAGGCTCAACACAGAATAAAGGAAAGAAAACTGGCTACTTTATTACACTGCACTGCACACACAGTGAAACCAGAGTCAGATAATGAGAAGTGTGACCAGATCTTAAAACATCTCCCTCCACCCCTCCCCTTTTAGCAGACTTAACTCTAGTCATGATTTCGCTCCCTTCTTCCCCCCAATTTGTGGCATAGGGAGGGGCAGGAAAAGGGGAAATGTGGGTTTCGGTCAGATCTTCACAAGTTGCTTGCTTTCGTAGTGGTGGTGAGGGGGCATTCCTCACACTCTTTGCGTGCTCCAGCATGGGGTCCCACCCACAAGAGACAGTCCTCCATGAACTTCTCCAATGTGAGTCCTATCTCACGGCTTTTCTGCTCTTCACCAAGTGTTCCAGTGTGTGTCACGTCTATGGGGTGCAGTCATAAAATCATAGAATGTCTCTCAGTCTCTCGGGCCCAGACTACTCCAGCTTGGTCCCCCCCCAGAGTCACAACTCCCCCAGCAATCTTGTTCTGCATCTCTCTCATCTCTGTGTCTCTCTCTCCACAGTCTGAAAGTGCTGGCAGAGGCTTATTCCAATGCAGGTCACAGTGTCTTCTGCGTGTCTCCACCTGCTCCAGCAAGGGGTCTCTGCTCTCCATCATCTTCTGTGGGCTGCAGAGGCACACCAACTCCACCATGGTCTTCTCCATAGGCTGCAGGGGAATCTTTCTCTCCAGGACCTATGGTGCCTTCTCCCTGCTTCTTCACTGACCTTGGTGTCTGCAGTTTCTTATGTTTTCTCACTCCACTGGTTACAAAAAGCATCTGCTTGATTTTTTTTTTCCTCCTAAATGTGATTCACAAAGGTGCTGTGACCATCGCTGATGGGCTCATCTTTGGTCAGCAGCAGGTCCAGCCTTGAGCCCAGCTGGTGTTTACTATGTGTGGCCTAGTGGAAGCTTCTTGCTGCTTCTTGCAGAAGCCACCCACCCCTGCATCTCCCCTTCTCCACCAGACCCCTGCCATGCAAAACTACAACAAACAGGCATCACATTTTTTTCTGTTTGATTTATACTTCATTTTATCAGTAATCTGTTTAAAAATTAATTTAGATTTAATTTCTTTCCTGTTGGAAAAAGTCCTGCTTATATTGTATATGTGTACAATGTGCACTGGCTTATTTCAAAATATAACACTTTCTTAGCATGAAATCATTCCATCTTGTTAAAAACATTTCCCATCACTACTTGGTTAAACATCAGTGATAATAAATAAATCTGAGAGCTATTGTCAGGTGACTGCTCACAACCTTCTCTGTTTTCTCAAAGAAACAAAAGTGACACTTTGAGGACATATCAACTGGCTGAACAGCTGTTTGGATCCTAAAGGGAACTGATGGAAATAAATATATAAAACCAATTTTCATTTATTAAGAAATAGGAAGTTTTGCTTTATTTTAGGTTTGTTTGGTTTTTGTTTGGTTTTGATTTTGGTTTTTTTTGGTAGGGATATTTAAATAGTAAGATCTGACATCAGCAAATTTCATTGTTCATATTTACTTCAGATCTTAGTCAGGTAAGTGTATAAAAACTTAATCTTTTAAAGTGGGAAGTTTTTCTGAAATGATCCTGTATTGCTGGTCTGCCATGATACCACTGCCTCCTTTGGCCTGGGTTATTGTTGTCTTTGAATTTTTACATGGTGCATCTTTTGCATGAATTATTTATTATGAAAGGAAGCTGGGCCCGTAAAATCACTTTTGATAACCTTGCTTCAGCTGAAAAAGGTTTAATTTCAACAAACACTAAATTAATTTTTCAATTCCCGTTTTTGAAGTGCTTAATTTCCAAATGTTAAATTTAGCATGAAAGATTCAAAAAAGATTAAATAACTAAAAAAAAAAAATTCTAGTAAAATTAACTAAACCTGGACAGTGTTTATTTTCTTCAGCTTACTGAGAAAGGTGTTTCTCATTCTCTTTTTCTAATGTCACCATATTTTTAGTGCAGATTTACCAAGCAAGGATATCGTAAGACTAAATTCAGAGTTCTTTGGATTTTGTATGAACCTACACACCAGTAAAACTGGACAATAATGACATTGACTTAATAGATCTAAAATGAATAACAGAGATGTCAATGCTGTGCATTCCTGTGCCACTGCTCTAATCTATAACTGTTTTCTGTGAACATCTTTGTACCCATTACTATAAAATCTGTTCCCTTCCTTTATCCCTGTGTCAATACACTCCATGTTACATTCCCTTGGGCCCTTTTCTGACTGCTTCTATTCTCTAATATTCCTTTAATGTGTGTGCTGACAGCCTTTTGGGCTGTTCTTGGCTCCTTCAAAATGTGGTTCAAGGAGAGGGTGCAGTTTGACTTGCTGAAGTGCTCACAACCATATTTTTGACTGGAGAGACATCCAGTCATATTAACTTGATTGGGATCTGTGAACTCCCAGTGCCTCTAACAGACAAAACTCTTTTTGGTTCCCAATATGCATAGTTAGGAACTCAGCTGCAGGCATTATGGCCAGCATTTTCTTTCATGATGACTGCTAAAAGTCATGGAGGGCTTTGGTGCCAAATGCAAGCTAAGAACTGCTCTCTCAGTGTCGTCTCCTCTATTACTCTGTCTCTCTGGCTGACGGCTGTAACTATTGGTTCAGGATGATTTCAGAGGCCTTGAGATCAGCAATATTTATCTCTGACAGCACTGAAATGTGAATTATTATTGATGCTGAGGCACACTGTGTGCATTTGGGGAGAGGGGTTGTTGCAGAGTTACACCACCATTACAATTAGAGAGTTGTCAGACAATATGATTTCTGCTGCATCCTAAGTTCTCTAATTGTTTATCATATTAACCTTGGGTGATCTTGCAATCTCCTGTCTGCAACATTAATCAGCTGACATCATCCCATGCTCTGAAAAGACATTATCAAATCCAAAGTCTAGATTACATTTCCAATGAGAAGGGCAATGGGGCTTGGTGACCTGAGAAAGGGGATTGAAAAGACCTTTACTTTTTATCTTTGCCATATAACCTCAAATGAGTCACTTCCATCTATGCATCTTCCTGTCCTTTGTCTGACCAAGACTTGGCTTCAGCCTGCTTGGCACACAAGCTGTGTGGCTACTCCTATACATAATACTGCTAAAATAAAGCCTCTCAGGTTTGATCCATTCCAGGTCCAAATTCTCATCAGAAGGTACAGTGCTATCCTGCAGACATGATGAACCTAGGTCAGCATTCAGATTATAGTATAGACATAGACAAAATCCCAGTCAACCCAGTGTATTTTAAAAATTATTAATCAACCACTATTCCTAAATGATTGTCAGTAGGAAACATTTAAAAAAAAGAAAAAACCCTAACCAAAGAAAAAGAATTGCTAAGGAGTTTGGTGGGGGTTTTGTTTTGGTTTTGTGTTGTTTTTATTGTTTGGGGTTTTGGGTTTTTTGTCTCTTTTCTTTTCCAGAGCTCAAAATGGTCATATTTCAATGTGAGCTCATACTTAAATGGGAATAAAAGGTTTAAGCTCAGTAAAGTCTGGCTAATTAAGTATTTTTGCCAGGAAACTAGGCTGCAGCATAATAAATATATAACAAGTAATACTGTGCTAGAAGGACAAAAGCATTAAACTTATGAAATACAAATTATTTATGTAATATTTAAAGGACTATTTCAATAATCCTCACTCAGTTAATAAAATTGTGTCACAGAGAGATGAACTTCATGAAAAGAAAATGCAACCTATGCAGAGATTAATTATTTGATTTCAGCTGCAAATACAGTATATTTATATGGTTTAAGTTCACTGTATCCCTAGGATAAACTGATGGATGTTTATTCTGGGTATCAGTAACAGAATCCTTTCCAGACAATGATGGACAAGATTAAATGGCCTAGGGCTCTATTGGAACCAAACACAAAATAATCCTCCAATTTCTCATTATGGAATGTAGCAGTGTGGCTCAAAATATTCGACATGGTCACGGACTGTTATTCTGCACTCTTCTATGCCAGATAAACATGAGTCTTTTTGCTCCAAAACCCAAGCCTGACCCTTTAGGTACATCAGAAATGCTCCAACTTTTGCCAAAAATCACTGCCATGAGCCATGCTTATGAGCTTTCTGGAGAGGATCAGCACCAGGTAAACTGCACGACTACATGTAGATTGGGTTTTGTTTAAGGGCCTTGAATGAGTCTGACCTGAGTCGTGGGGTGTTTGGAACCACATGCAGCAGGTCTGCAGGGTGTTTGGGAACATTTCAGAGCTAGGACCCCAGCTATGCTTGATCTACTCTACAGCCAGCAGCACGGACAGAAAGCATGTTTCTTAGGACATGTTAAAAAAACCCAAAAAACAACACCTAAAATAAAATCACACTTAATGAGATCAAAGATTAAATGTATAATACCTCCTTAAATTGGCTTAGAAATTACCAATTGATCTGGCACTTGGTTTACTTTAGGGTGCCTTGACTATGCGACAGATGCTAATTTATACTCTGGGCCTGAGATCAGCACTATGCACAGCAAGGAGGCTTACAGTTCAGTTTTTGTGCAGCAGTAAGCTACTCTGTGTGTGGAGTACAACGGGACTCATGCCGTCAGCACCTACTAAGCAGGCTGCTTTTCAAACTGAGCTGTTTCCTAGGAAGGACCTTCAGTCCTTCAAAAACACAAATACCCACCCCCTGCCCAGAAGAAAAAAGAAAGGAAAATCACAAGGAAAAGGGAAGTTGAAGAGAAAGATAGACAAAGGAATATGCACAGATCAATGGGAATCTTTTTCTTTTTCTTTTTCAAATTAATAAATCCTTAACTACTTCTACTAGTCTCTAGCATTATTCAGGAAGAGTGAGGCTGGCAAGATACTCATAAGATAACAGTTTCTGAGAGGAAAAAAAACCCACCAAAAAACCCTATTAGAAAACTATTCAGCTATGCAGAAGTGTTGAATGAAACAGTTTCATTCCATTAGTATGCATTCAACACAGAGAAGTTAATTAGCTTCAAGAACTTCTGATATTTCAGTAAAACTTTTGACTAATTTTCACTTGGATTTTTGCCTTCTGGGGATCCTGTCAGTATTTTCAATTAACAGATTTCCCTGCACAAGTTCTTCAAAGAAATAGTGTTAAAAATAGAAGACTAGAAACTGCATTTTTCATTTCACAATTCCTTTCTTGTTATAAGAAAAAGGCAAAAAACAACACAAAAAGCCGAAAAAAATCAGATTTTATGTATAAATTGCGGTTAATAATTCTGAATAATTTTATGAAATTAATTTAACTGTAATATTTTAATATATTAAATATAAATGAAAAACTACTGCAACTGCCCAATTCTACTTCATTAGTAAAATACAAAGTCATCTATCTCACTTGTTCTTCTGCAAAGCAAGAAGTTCCATGTAACTCTTAAAATAGTAGAATTATCAATGTTTTAGCATGTATGCTACCTCCAGGCTTTGCTCCAGTATTAATGAAACAGATATTCTAAAGCATGAAGCCTTTACAGAAGCATGTGTAAACTACCTACAGTCCACAGTGGGGAAAAAAAAAAGTAGTTCTTCTTTGCAGGATAAATCTGATACTTTTTAAAAATGGTATGTAAGTAGTAGATGATTATGTTCCATTTTTGGATATATTTATCCACAATAAACATGATCTTTGGTCTATTATATTAAATTAAAATACACAAATGTATGAAAAGAAATGGATCTTTTGTCAGCCAAGTGCCTAGTGACATGTAACGTGTAAGGAGTTTCTGAATGATCTCTGGATCTGGTATACAGGACTTCTTTGTGGAGGCAAAAAATGTATTCAGATTGCATTTCTTCATGTTTACAGCTAACAGGACTCAAAGGCTGAAGTTTTACGGGCGTATTTCTCTATTGGTTCATTGGATCATCTTTTGATGATCTCGTTCAGTCTCGAGAAAAGAAGACTTAGGGGGGACCTAATTAGTGTTTATAAATATCGTAGGCAGGGTATGCAGGGGGAATTGGCCAGCCCCTTTTCAGCGGTCTGTGGGGACAGGACAAGGGGCAATGGCTGTAAGCTGAAGCATAGGAAGTTCCGCACCGACATGCGGAAGAAATTTTTCACAGTGAGGGTGACAGAGCCCTGGGACAGGCTGCCCAGGGAGGTGGTGGAGTCTCCTTCTCTGGAGATATTCAAGTCTCGTCTGGACGCCTACCTATGTAATATGAGCTAGGGAGCCTGCTTTGGCAGGGGGGTTGGACCCGATGATCTCTTGAGGTCCCTTCCAACCCCTAAGATTCTGTGATTCTGTGATTCTGTGATTTGAGAACATCGTGATATTCCTCAGATTTGGCTTGCATTGAATTTTGATCATTCCACCATAAAAATCTTGGTTTGTTCAATAGAAAAAAACATTTTTTATTCTTGTTTTCTCTTCCTCAATATCCATAAGCTTTGCTCAGCTCTAAGAACTACCAAACCCACCCTCGTTTTATTCCCTCTTTGATTCTCTCTTCTCCAGACAATTATCTCAACCTTCTCCTTGCTTTCATTTCTTAAAATAATTAAAAGCTTTCTTCCTTTCAGCTGGGTGTTTGTAGCAATGATCAAAGCAATCTTAACTCCCAGCTTTCTGTATTCTAAAATTAATATTTTGGGACTCAGAGATTTTTTACTTCCTTGGTGTTTCTAAACAGTCAAAAAAGCTCCGCTCATAATCTTGGCCGGTTCTTCTACATTTCCTCCTTCACTTACAACATATCACTGTTGCATGATCATTTCTTCCTTGATTATGCTTTTGACTGAAAGATTTTTAAAAAATGCATCTGTTGAGATTTTTACCAACAATGTCTAATTCATGTTATGCAAGCTAAAGAACAAACAAGGAAGGGCTACAGCTTGCATTTGAGATCTGATCTTTTCTGGCTTTCAATAAGACAACTAATTACTGGGCATCTGGAAAAGCCTTTGAGTGCTCTTGGATACTTCTCAACCTTCTGTTTCACCCTCCTTCTTCTAGACGTGAACAGCTCTTGGTTCCTTAGCAAGTGTGATGCAGCCGAGCACTAACTTGAAAGAAAATATATGGGTTTTCTGCAGATGAAGGCACAGGCAGCTTTTAGCATGACACCAAGATCTTAAAAAGAATTAACTTTTTTTGCATCTTTTTGCATCAGTATTATGGGTTTAGATCATTTTATAAACACCAGATGCTAAAATCAACTCAGTCAATGAAACTAATAAGGCTTATTTATTTCATGTATTGGAGTTGTAGTGGGGGTTTTGTAAGGTTTTTTCATATTTTATATAAAATTCTCAATTAAGTGTTATAGTAAACAGCTGTAGATGAAGACGATTTGTTTATATTTTATATTCTCTCTTATCATTTTGAAGAAAAATGCTGCTGTTGACAGCAACAGCAAAAAAAGAAGATAGGAATCATATTGTATATAATAGAATTTTTTACTTTGATCTGTGGGTTTGTGCTGTGTGTGATGGAAGACAGCAATGGCAGAAGAGAGTCGGGATAAAAAGAAAAATATTTATAGCATTGATAGCAATAAATAAATAAATTCCAATAACAGATCAAGCAAAATAATGCAAAATCAGTTTGAGGGATTATCATGTGAAATGTCAAGTCTGACTTTTCAATAAAATATTGTATTTTTTCTTAAAGCATATCTGAAAGTCTCCAACAAAACTTGTCTGACAGAACTTCAAAGGAGACCTTTACTGAAAATTGCCTCATATAGAACATTTTAATTTTCTAGGACAAATCCCACAGATAGCAGCTAGTGCCATAGAATCTAACAGCACTTTTACTTCAGTTTTCTCATACTTACACTGGTCTGTCTCCCTACAAAGACACCTTTCCCATGATGCTCTCAGGGGCGAAACATGAATGGTACACTATCTCCCTTCACCCAGAGCAGGGACATTAGGAAAGACACGTTCAAGCTGAAAAAACACCCTCTACAGTAAACATCATGTACCTTGAATTCAATTTAAAATAAACTAGATTATAATTTTTTAAAACATTTTAATTTATCTCTATTTTTTCCAAAATATTTCCAATTGCTTATGCATCCTATACTAGATATTGTTATTAAATAAACAAATCAAACCACAAGAGTTTTTGTATTAATTCTGAATTAATTTTAGTTGGTCCCATTAATAACATAATTTAAAAGATGGGAGAGTAATTTCTATTATTTCTATTTCTTTTACATGGTTGGTAAAAAAATAGATTTTCTTTTTTAACCTAATTTATAAAAAAACCCCAAACAAACCCTAGCTACTACTGTAAGTTAACTAAAGTAATTATTAACTCAATTCCATTCTCAATTCAGCAGTATCATGTATGTCTGTTGAGAACATTTTCTGCATGTCTCCCCTCCTAGAGGAAAAGTTTGGAATTGTGAGTCAATATATCTGACTTTTAATCTAGTTTTTTCATCTAATGTCTGCCCATCTTTAAAAATGAGAAAGATTTCCTTGTCTATAGACTTGCCTTCATTATATAAATGTTTTAATATTATATTAATGTATTGATGTAATTTCTAAAGTTAGAAACTTAATATTTAGAAACTTCATATTTAGAAATTAAAGGTTTAATCTTCTAAATCTGAAACATCTGACATAAGGATTTCAGAGTCACAAATAAAGATGGTGGCAGTTCAAAAACCAGACTTTCCCTGGGATGTTGCAAACTGAGCAGCTTGTTTCTCCCATATGGGTTTGCCACCTGGTAGTTAAAAGGAGAAAAACAGATTTTTTTGATCTAGCTCACATTGACCCCTTGATATTGTTGCAAACAATTATGTGATATATAATGACACACATTCATCAAACAGTGTTGAATCTTGTCTATATTGATGGTATGAGAATATTTGGACTGTAATAAGAGACAGGTAAGCCTCAAGCTTTTTCCTTACTTTGCTTCAGGCTTTTTCTTAAGCATGGTCTGATATCATAATAGCTTAAGCATTATAAGCATTATAAGCAATCAAGATGTCTGACAGCTACAGGATTTTATTTTAACAGGAGTATCTTTTAGAATAATTAAAAAAATAAAAAGTTGTTTAGTTCTTTCCTGTGAAACAGAGCACTGGATATCAAGAAAAACATATGCACAGAATAGAAGAATTATTACCATGATCATGTAATGTTGTGCTCCCACTACTACTGAGGTTCTGCATGCAAGCCAGTACTGACATGCTGCAGGGAGCTGTGCTCTGCTGTTGCAGATGTAATAAGTTGGTATGTATTACTATAGGCAAGTCTGTATCCCTTCTTACTGTCTTTTTCAATCTTGGCTCTCTATCCTCTGCTGATTTGGAACTGTGTAAAATCTTTCAGACCCACCTCTGTTTTCTCTATGTGATTACTCACAAAACATCAGGTATTTTCACACAGGTTTCTCTCAGGCCATGCAGAGTCACATATCTCTACTAGTAATATTTCATAAGTTTTTTATGGTGTGATTTTGGCCTGGTGCAGCTGCTCTGTCCCAAAAGGTTCCTGGATTAGAATTAGCAATTAGACCATTCCAGAGATCCCAGTAGGCTGTTTCCAAGATGTTGAACTCTGGTGACTGACAGTTCATTAGCATAGATGCAGGTCTCCTTGCCAGCTAATCTGAGAGTTTGGGAATGCTTCAGGGTACACATAGCTTATTGGTGTAGATGTAACTACAGTGTGAAGAGATTTCCTGGATTTCATTTATCTTCCAATCAATAATATTAGTGAAATATCTGTGTTTTTGTGGAAAACGGCAAGAACCAAAAACCAAAAAAAAAAAAAGAGAGAAAAATTGAATTATTTTATTATTAAATATTCTTCAACAGTGATAAAATCATTACCCAGAATAATTTGGAATATTAAAAAACAAGCTACCTATGAAATGTGATTCTATGAATTATGTAAAATTATTTTTTGTGACTTGTGACTCAGATAAATATTAGAATACTATGATGGCCTCAGACAGTATGGGGCCTACAGCCAGTTAAATTTGGTAAACAGCAAAAAACCAGTGAAATTTTGAATATTGTTATGAAATGAATCTTCTTCAGGCTTTACAGTAAAAAGAAATCTTTGGGGGTGCGAAGTAATGAGACCTCTTCTGTGTTGTAGCAGAGGAAATGGTATTTTTCATAACCTGGCTACCTAGAAGTTTCAAATGTGGTTCTGGATCACCGTACATGAAGGAGCTTCCAAATTTTAAAAAGCTTTCTCTGCAATATTACGACATAAATCAAAATAGTGAGTACTAGTCAAGAACAGTATCTGTTTTCTTTGACAATTTTCCCGCAAGTCTGAGACCTTCTTTCCAGCTCCCATTAAGAGGCTTCCATTTCATAGCTATTCTTTCAGTTATTCTGGGCTACATTCTGTTCTTGCTGTTCAAGCTTCTTTGCACCCCTCTGGGTTGACTAAATCACTAACAGTTCTGATAAATAAAGATCTCAAGGTATGGAAACAGAAAAGGTACTACCATAGTATAAACAAGTGTGAAAAGTACATTGAGAACATAAGTTCATGGGTGGAAATAACCCTAAACTGGCAACTGTTGTTATTTTACTTCATCTTTGTTTATGCCTCTCTACTGAGGAATAGCCTGTATGACTTATGCTATGAGCAGAGTAGATAATAGTTCTAAACCAGAACAAAGAATATATGTAACATCTCTCATGTGACAATATTCAGGATTTCCAGGAATGGGTCCATTGTTCACTACATTAGGTATTGTACAAACATGGACCTAAATGCAGGCCCTATTTGAAAAGTTTCCAGCTCTTAAAAATGCATTTATCTTTATTTACATCTGTATAAATGGAAAGCTCAAATGATAAGAGGTTTTGTCAATACAAAGAAGGCAAGTTAAATTGGGAATAGACAACTTGCTGTGTTGAATTGTCTTTATGCTCAAAGTTTTCTCTTTTGCCCTCAGGTGCCTCATTTCAATCAGTGGGTGGTAGGGCATCATGTGTTAGGGATACACTAATCTGCCCAGAAGTAGTTGAGGGATCCCTATATTACACTTACTGTGTTCTTCAGATACCTTTATGCCAATGTAGACTTCACTAATGTCATCAGCATTAGTTTAACAGGCCCCTACAGTGCTTAGTAAAGGAACTGTAAGTTCCTGTAGCATATTAAGGAATTTGTTAATGGGCACATGCTCTGATAAAGCAAATAACATGCATAATATGTCCCAAAATATCACTGCTGAAGAGAAGAAAATCAATAATCCTAATTGTTTATACAGCGGTTCAGAAAACCTAGGGTGTTCATTTTGTGGTCTGTGAAACAGTAGTTAATTTTCAGCAATGTGCTGGTTGCTAGGTAGTTTTCATTGTCTCCTTAAACACTTCTTCCTCAGCCTCTGCTGTATCTATGTGCATTCAGCTCAGCAGATGCCACCAAAGGGTCCTTCTGTGTTCAGAAGTTCAGTCTCATGTTTGCCAGAGATTCATTTTGATGGTGTGAGGAACTGCATTAAGGCAAAGCTGGATTTGTTGCTACTGAATCTCCTTCGTTTTTTCCTGCTGTCAATGCCTTAGTCTTTTTTCCCTCTCTTTCCTTCTTTGTAATTCTGTAAATCCGTCACACATAGAAACCTGACTCCACAGCATACTCCTCCCCAGGATAAGGAGACTGACATGAGAGTGATGCCAGAAAACAAAGACTTAGAGAAGCACATTCTTAAGTACAGATGTATTTGTGTGGTTGGAACAAATAACAGAGAACAGTTGAAGTTGAAAAGGACCTCTGGAGCTCATGTTGTATAACCTCTCTGCTCAAACACGTTCAAAATAACCATGCCCCTTACATTTATTAAATATTTTCCAAATAGCCTATATTCAAATACCAAACATACTGACAGTACGTAACAGTTATAGAACACCTGACAGAAAAGAGTAGAGTGCTACATCTAAGTAGGGTCAAGTCCTCAACTGCTAAGGTAATGCTTCTGGGGAAATACAGATGAAAAAAATACTTATATTTTCAAGATGTGAAATCTTCTAGCCAGTATTACCAAGTATTTTTTTCAAAGGCATATAAGCATTGTTCTCCTCATTTTACAGATAGGACTCAAAAATGATGAACATTTATGATCAGATTCTGGGTGCCTCACACAGATTAATCTTTCTAGTAAACTGTATAACTGAGCCTCACTTGAGCCTGTCAACAGTGTTTCTCACTCAGTGGGTTTGCTGTCTTGTCCTTTCTCTTTTTCTCCTGCCTCTGTACTGTGGTTGGTCTTTCCTTAACCTTTTAATAACTGTATCTAAATGAATAACAGGAACTTCTTGTTTCTGAGTACTCTCAGATATTCCCGGTATTGCCCCACCAAATGGTTTGGGCTAGTTGCCCTCAAGTGCCAGCATTTGAGAGTAGGACTTCATTGACAAGTGAATGTTCACTCTTTTTCTATGATCACCATCGTAAGTTTAATGTCATTAAGCCTCAATTAAAATCTTGGTCTTACTAGTAACAAAGCTGAGCTGCTTATGATCCCAGTTTGATTTTTGGAGACAGTATATCATTCTTCTAAGATACACTGCCCACAACCATATTTTTTTAAAAAAAAGTATATGTTTTGTTGTAGTTTTATTGTTCTTCCTCTTCAGAATGTGACTCATTTCACAGGGCAAAATTCTGATTGCTCAGAAAATCTCTTTCTTCAAATGCTGATTTTCTTACTGCCACAGCCTGAGGAACATTTCTCTTTTTACTATTTACACAATGTAGTCTTAGATGTTATTCTCAAGTAGAGGAAGACAACAACAACAGAAGAAAAGAACAGTGAACTATTCAGATTAATGCTGTCTTGAGCACCAGAACATTTAACTTTGTTGTCAATTTGAGTTATAAAGATGGCTGCTTGCTGACCTCAGCTTCAATTTCCCCTGTGCTAGACACTGACCATTCATACTTTTAAATGGTTTCTTATCACAGATTTTTTTATTACCTTTTGCATCTCTAGACTATGTCAAGAATAGTAAGTTGAATAGTATCAATAATTGTTCCTGTTCAATCAATGAGTTGTTAAAATGATCCTTGATATGGTTTTAGCTTTGGACAACTGGTACTGTCTGAATAAGCTTCTGAGTAGCTTTCATGGATCTGAAAACATTCCTAAACAAGTTTGGATTTAGCTATGCAGTTTTAGAGCTTAATTATCTGGACACATATGATTCTGTGACAGATGGTCTCAGTATCAAAGACTCATCCTGGAAATGTTTAATTTACTAATACAAGTATTGCTTTAGAGGTTTATTGATGTGGCCTCTTCCAATTCCCTCTCCAGAGGGGAGCGACTGTATTTTTGTTATAATTTTTACATTTTAATATTATGTGGAAAATTGTATGTATTATTGTAGTAGACTTGACAGAAAAAATAATCAAATGAAAAGTAAATATCCCAAAGAGCTTTCAATCGTGACAATGGAGAACACAAGTGAATGAACAGAGTAGTGGAAAGGGATGAAAGAGTGGGATGATTTGAGAGAATGAGAGTCAGGAATACAAAACTAGTGCAGTATAATTTCTCAAGCCTCATTCACACAGATATTTAAATATGTGCTTAATAGAAGACATGTAAGCAGTTTCTTTAAAATCACAGGTATGTCCATGTTGGAGGAATGAGCCTTATTTGGCACTTATAATATACAAGTCCCACAAAACAAATGATAGAATAAATTTGAGAGTGTCCACATGAGGGCAATGAGGATGGTGAAGGGTCTGCAAAGGGGAATCTTACAAGGAGAGCCTGAAGTCCCTTGGTTTGTTCAGCCTGGAGAAGAGGAGGCTGAGGGGAGACTTCATCGTGGTCTGTGGCTTCTGGATGAGGGGGAACAAAGGGGCGGGTGTCAATCTCTTCTCTTTGGCAACCAGTGATAGAGCCCAAGGGAACGGCATGAAACTGCAACAGGAAAGGTTTAGGTTGGATATTAGGAAGAGGTTCTTTACTGAGAGGGGGGTTGGGCACTGGAACAGGCTCCCCAGGGTAGGGGTCACAGCACTGAGCTTGACTGTGTTCAAGAAGTGTCGGGACAATGCACTCAGTCCCATGCTCTGACCTGGCTGAGTTGGACTTGATGATCCTTATGGGTCCCTTCCAACTCAGGATATTCTATGATTCTATAATCCTCTCTAAGTCTAGAGGGGGTTGCTAAAACCCTAACAGTAATGTGCATGTGGTTTCATTTTGGTTTTGTTGTTTTGTTTGTTTTACCCCTCCCCCCAGAAGTGAAGTATGCTGTAGGTGTTCAGATTTTAAATTGGAGATTGAGATGCAAAGATTCTATTTCTTGCTTCACTGTAGATTTTCTTTTTGAGCATGAGCATAAGTAACTGGCCAGCACAACAGCAAATGTAGGTAGGTATTTGGCCAAAGCATATAAAGCAATCTAAATGAGGTTTTAAAATATATTATTTGCTCCAAATAACCAATAATAGAAGGATCCAGAAAGCCATCTCTGACAGAGGATACTTTAGAGTGGTGCAGAAAGAAAGATGGGAGGAGTATACTTAGTTTTGTGGCGCTTAGGTGTCCAAATGGGGACTGCATAATGCAGGCTTTTGCCTATTTGGGATTCAGGCAAATTGTCTGAAAATAGATGGCTGATTGGATAGATGTTTTTCTGTATAAAAGATGACCAGAAGAAAAAGCAATGGAAATATCTCCCCAATTTACTTCTGAAACTCAGGAGGAAGGGTGCTTCTGAGTTCCAAAGGAGAAAGTTTTCAAAGACAAAAGTTGGTTCATCATCTGGGCAGAGAGTATGTTGAGGAATACACATAAGACATCACCAGGCTGAACAGGGAAAGAACCTAGAGAACAGTGTGATACAAAAAAGCATAATGTGGATCTGTATCTGAACTCTCCTGAAATCCCTGTTTAGGTAGACTTTGAAGTATCAGGAACTCGTCTTGAATTCCCTGTGTAGAATGGGGGAAACCGCCATTGTTGGCAGATTATATGGTATCTACCTCTCACAATGTTTTCTAAAGAAATACAAGCCACAAAGAAACTTGAGTTGACTTGTTCATTGGTGATCATGTAAAGAACAAGTTTTTCCTCTGTCAGCCTTACTACTTTTCATATTTGTCAATTATACGTGTCTTGTTGTCTGGATTTATTTTTACTGCTCCATTCTCTGTATCTATGCCTAATGTGTTACATACAAATATATACTTTGGTTTTACACCAAACTGTTTTTCTAGGCTTTCTGGTTGGCTTCAACTATATTTTTTTTTTCACAGTAATCCAACTTGCATGTTATGGAGTTGTAGTCCTCAATCATTCAGGCAAAGAAGCAGCAATGAATGAGACATCAGGACTTATCCTGGACATTTCATATCTGCAAGGTAGCATGACTTCCGCTTTAGTCAGATTTGTCATTCCCTCTATGCTTGAACCCTTTTTTGGGGATTTAGTATTTTGCTCTGATGCAGTACACATAAAGTAAAAAGGAATGAAAATCTAGTGCAGATAATTGCAGTACCAGAAAGAGTTTACTCCCACAGGCCATGTTTTTAACCCCTACTATGAATCAATCATGAAGTGATGGAAATAAAAAACCTCTGTGCCTACAAGAAGTATTTGATAATCACCTCTTTAGAAGTATTTCTTAGACAATTAAATTGTGAGATTTCATTTTGAAGATACTTGTTTTCCCTCATGCAGATAGTTCACAATACTCCTGGATCACACTGTGTCAAAATTTGGCTGGAAATCCTGCTCTGTTGGACTGGAGACATTATCTGCTGAAACGCCATATTTTGCATAAAATATGAGGCCAAACCAAGATCCAAGTCTGTACTTTTCACTACAGAACTTTGCACTACAAGCAAAAAATACAGCCAGGACATCAACATTATGGCCAAAATCCAAGTTTTGCAAATACATTGTGGCCATGCAAATTATTCTTCAGGTTCTATTGCCTACAGTATTTTTATGTAGCATTACTGAGAGTTATTAGGTGGAGCCAGGTGAAATGACTCTTATGTTTCGTTATCCTCAAATGTAAGTATATAATACGCACAAGATTAAAAAAAAATCAAAGAGGGTAAACAGAACCTCTATAAAGTAGTAAAGCTATTGCAAAGAAATGTACTTCTTTGATCTATGTCATCACCATCTTTATTAGAATTTGTTGATGAAGGCATTGGTCCTTTTTTGGTAATTAGTGCTCAGATTTTACTCTGTCTTGGCTGTGGAGACTGGGAATACCCCTGATGAAACATAGAACAGTGATGGGGAAGAATCAGTACTGGAGGGAGTCCTTTTTCTACTGTGATGTATTTTCTGTCAAGAGAGCATGAGGACGAATACTTTAGGTAGTGCATGAAGATATAGAATAGTGGCCTCCTGGAAAATAAATATTAACAGAAATAACTAAGGTTATGCAACTATGATCCTGCTGCAATGCAAGAAATGACATCAAGATGCAACTCCTGATGCACTATAAGAAATTGCATTCCACCTTCTCCATCTCTCTCTAGTTTTTCCATCAGCAGTGAGATCAAAGGCACCATCAAAGGTTTAAGGTTTAATGAGGAGGTAGATGAAAAACAGGTAATTTATCACCCAAATAACTACCAGCTGAGATTTTGATTCCAGTGAGGGCATAGAGAATTGTTTACAGTCTTCTTATCACTGTCAAGATTGCTTCTATGGGAAAGCAGTTTGGTGTCCTCTTTTTAATTTTTTTCTTTTTGGAATGTTTTTTTTTTTTTGCATGGTACAACCTGTTACAGATTTATCTCTATAATCAAGAAATATGTTAGTTTCATATCTAACAGGAAATTCCCTTTAAAATTCATCAACTCCTTGGGTATTCACTTAATGACATTTGGTCATGAAGACTGTTCTGTTTGCACCCTCAGCCTAAGTATCACTAAAACCTCAAATTAAGAAAAAAGGTTAATGTCTTTGATAGAAAGCTGTATAAACTTTGGCATAACACACACCACCATCCCCACCACCCCCCAAAATAGTAACAAAATATTTCATCCAACATTGCAGAGGGGAGAAAAAAAAAAGAAAAATAAAGCAATTACCAGAAATGATTGTGTGTTCAGGACCGCTTACTTCATTGGAAAGTAAAATGGGCCATATCCAGCTCACCAAGCGTGTGGAATATATATCAAACATTACAGCCTGACATCTTCTATTGTCCTGGTTGATGAGAGCATGTGTTTGAACAGAAAGGTCATGCCCAGTCATGTGTGCTAAGTGTTTAGCTGGTAATGCAAAGTCAACAGTTTGGGGTTTTTTTCTATTTTCTCTTTGTTTAGGTAGTAGAGCACTGATGCAATACTGAGGATCAAGATATTGCCTTGATACAAAATCCTCAACTGCAGAATCTAAAATTTTATTTAATTTCACCAAAACTTTTCTATTAATGTGTACTCTCTTATCAGGAGCATCAATTTTTCAGTAATAGTTTTGCTGATTTAATTCCAGATGTAATTAAAATATCTGACAAGGGGGAGTAGGTTTTATTTTTGTACTTCATACGCATTTACATGTCTGTTTTGGAAGCATCTATATCTACATACGTGTTACTTATGCAAACAGAGAGGTTGAAGAGAAAGCAGACTGTAGTTGAGTAATGAATCCTTCAGATGATGGTAGGCTCGAAGTCAGAGAAGCAGTCCCCTTTACACTAAACAATTCTTTTTCTTTTAGAAATATATGAAAATTGAGCACTGCTAGTAATAAAACCTTGTGGCAGTCCAACTTACTTTCCCAGAAGTAAGGAAAATTCTGAGATTTGACATTTGAGAAACTATGATCAAATTGAGAGACGATTTGATTTCTGATGGAGCAGAAGTTCCTCTTTCTCTAATAACAAGTGCCAGATCCAATGAATTATTATGACCTTAAGCAATTCCAGTTCTGTCACTGATGCTTAAACAGTTCTAAGTGCTTTGATCATCTCATCTACTCAGAAGGTGCACCTGGACAGCCCTGCATTACATATTTGTACAATGCTTAGCGTAATGAAGGTCTTATGACTCCTGGAATCAAAATTACACATAAAATTTGAATGATAACAACTCTGACAATTTCTAGATGTTGCAACTTATGATATAGTGATGCAGAATGGAGGAGGAGCTTTGGCCTTGGTGACTGTGATCAGAGTTTAAATTAGAATTCAAATCTTCATAGAAAATGTTTGTTTCATCCATTTTTAAAGATGTCTTCCATGGGAATGTCATTAGGAAACTGAGATCACTCTCAGATCTGCTTGGCTAATACCGTCTTCTCTTTATCTCCTAGAAATTACCATCTGTCACCTGAATGTTTTCCCTAGGAAAACAGGAAAATGAAATTTGTTATTCACAGTATCAGATGGCAAAGTACTGTGTTGTGTTCTGTGCATTCAGTTACCATCGTTTTCCAAAACTTGCAAGGTTCAACTCTTGCAGAAGAAATATAATCCTGTCCAAGGCTTCAGTAAAATGAAAGGGGAAAAAAAGAAGAGGTCCATATCACTGAGCACTGATGATAGAGTATTCTTTTTTTCACTTTTTTTTTTAGTTTTCAGAAAGCAGATGTGTAACACAGATGTGCTGAGGGGGTGTGTGTATAGGAAGGGGGGTGGAAGAAAGATTAAAATGGTTTAGGCATAAATATCATAGAATCATCCTAGAAATCATCACAGAATATTTAAGGTCGGAAAAGATCTATAAGATCATCAAATCCAGCCATCAGTCAAATACCACCATGTTGACTAAAACATGTCCTGGAGTGTCACATCTACACATTTTTTGAACATATCTAGGGATGGTGAATCCACCACTTCTCTGGGAAGCCTGTTAAAATACCTGACCACTCTTTCAGTAAGGAAATGTTTCCTAACATCCAGTCTAAACTTCCCCTGGCACAACTTCATGACATTTCATCTCATCCTATTGCTAGTTACTTGGAAATGAGATCAACCCCCACCTCACTACATCCCCCTCTGGGGTAGCTGTAGAGAGCAACAAGGTCTCCCCTCAGCTTCCTCTTCCTCAAACTAAACACCCCCCATTCCCTCAGCTGCTCCTCATACAACTTGTGCATCAAACCATTTAGCCGCTTTGTTGCCCTTCTCTGGATCTGCTCCAGCACCTTAAAGTCCTTCTTGTAGTGAGGAGCCCAAAACTGAACACACTGTTCACAGTGCAGCTTCACCAGTGTTGAGTACAGGGGCATAATCACCTTTCTTATCGTTCTGGCCACAGTATTTTTGATACAAGCCAGGATGCTGTTGGCCTTCTTGGCCACCTGGGCACACTGCTGGCTCATTTTCAGCAGGCTTTGATGAAGTACAGGCAGATAACATTGATAGCCTTTCAATCATACACTAAGCAGGTCACCCACATGGTCAAGCCTTTCATGAACCCATGCTGGCTAGGCCCGATTTCCAGGTTATCCTGCACATGCCTAGTAGGCGCACTCAAAATTAACCACTCCATGAGCTTCCCAGACACCAAGGGCAGACTGACAGACTTGTCACTCCCTGGATTCTCCTTTTGGCCCTCCTTGTAGTAGGACATCACACTGGTAGGCCTCCAGTCATCTGGGATCTCCCCTATTAACCAGGAATGTTGATAAATCATGGAGAGTGGCTTAGCAAGCTCCTCCACCAGCTCCCCGTGTACTCTTGGATAGATCCAATCCAGCCCCATGGACTTGTTAGTGTCCAGGTGGCATAGTAGGTTGTAAGCTGCTTCCTGCTGGATTAGAGGGTTATTTGTCTTTTTTATGCCTGGATTCCATCTTAGTGTGCTGAATCCCTGGGGGACAACTGGTCCAACTATTAAAGGCTGAGATTAAGTACCTCAGGTTTTTTTTATCCTTGTTGGTCATGTTTCCATCTGCCTCAAAAAAGAGATGGAGAATCTCTTTAGCTCTCTTTTTGTTGTTAATGTATTTATAAAAACAAAATCAGAGAATCACAAGGTTGGAAACGACCTTTAGGATCATCAATTGCAAACGTTCCCGTCCTATGCTAAACCATATCCCTAAGTATCTCATCTACTCTTTCTTTAAACACATCCAGGGATGGTGACTCAACCACCTCCCTGGGCAGCCTGTTCCAGGCCCCAGCAACTCTTTCAGTGAATATTTTTTCCTAACATCTAATCTAAACCTGCCCTAGCACAGCTTTGTGTCATTTCTCCTTGTCCTATCTCCTGTCACTTGGCTGAAGAGACCATCGCCCACCTCTCTACAACCTCCCTTCAGGTAGTTGTAGGTGGTCATAAGGTCTCCTTTCAGCCTCCTCTTCTCCAGGCTAAACATTCCCAGCTCCCTCAGCCGGTACTCATATGATTTGCCCTCCAGGCCCTTCCCCAGCCTGGTTGCCCTTCTCTGGACTCCTTCAAGGACTTCAATGTCCTTCTTATGGTGAGGAACCCAGAACTGGGCACAGTACTCAAGGTGTGGCCTCACCAATGCTGAGTACAGGGGCACTTTTTGTTATCCCTTACAACAGTGGCCAGACTGAGTTGTAGCTGGATGTTTGCCTTCCTAATTTTATCTCTTCATGACCTAACTATGCATCTGTATTGTTTTTGCTTTGCCTACCCCTTCTTCCAAGGGTGGTAGACTGTCATTTTTTCCCTGAATTCCATCAAAAGCTCCCTGTTAAGCTAGGTCAATCATCTTCCCTACTGGTTTAACTCATGGCATATGGACACAGCCTGTCCTTGCATCTTTAAGACTTCATTCTTCAAGAAGGCCTAGCCTTTTTGGACCTTCTAACTCTTTAGAACCATCTCCCAAAGGATTCTTTCATCCAGTGTCCTGAGCAGTCTTCCCCATGGAAGTCCATTGTAGTTGTCTTGCTGACTCCCCTACTTACTTCACTATGAATTGAAAACTCTATCAGTTTGTGATTGCTGAGCCCGTCAGTCTCTGACCTCTACATGTGGCACTAGACCTTCTCTTTTTGTAAACAGCAGGTCAAGTGAAGCACATCCACTGGTAGACTCACTTACTGGCTATGTCAGGAAGTTATTTCCACACGCTCTAGGAACATCCTAGACTATTTACTTTCTGCTATATTGTATTTCCAGTAGATACCTGGCAAGTTGAAGTCTCCTGCAAGAACACAGGCTAGCAATCTGCAAACCGTTTGTAGAATTCTTCATCTACTTCTTCATTCTGGTCTGGTGGCCTTTTACAGACTTCCAGCAGGATAGTTGCTTTGATGGCTTTCCCCTTTATGCTTACCCATACGCACTTGACCTTATCGTCATGACGGTTGAACTCTACACAATCAAAACACTCCCTAGCATACACAGCCACCTCACTGCCTCTTCTTCCATGCCTATCCCTTCTGAAGAGCTTATAGCCATCCATTTTAGCAGTCCAGTCATATATAATGCATAAAACAAGACAACTTATTTTATCCTACATCCTAAAAAGGATTAGGTATTTTGTTAAGGTATTTGAATGGCATGCCTATTTATTTGAGTGAAATAATTTGACCATTATTAGGTGTTATATAATAGGAGTTGCAGTCAAAAAGCTCTTTCTCCCTTCTTTTTTCTACAGGAAACACTCGTGCAGCCATTTATTGCTAATAGAAGCCATGTGTTCAAGAACAAATGCTAATTAGGTGATGCCTGGGGAGCTCAGATATAATCCTTACGCAGCTATATGTGTTTCCTCTGCTTTTGGTATAGAACACAGTTTTTTCCACTAAGTGGAAAGGATTTATCAATATCATCTCAGTGTACTTCTGCAGAAGATTTTGCTTACACCTATCTCAGAGTCTTTGGCAGAAACTGTAGAGCTGGTTATGCTTCTTTTGCCTGCCCATTTATGCAGCATAATTTAGTAAAACTTTTTCTACTATGAAGCAGAAAGTGAATTGCCTTGTTGCCCATTTCTATACTGCTCATGGTCCTGTATGCAGTTTCTTTCACAATGTAATGTTACTGGACTATTTGCAGAATGGTATAACAGAAAGTCATATTTGAAAGCCTCTGACAAGTCTTCTCATGAAGGCGTAGGCTCCAAAAATTTTCCTTGAAGAGGAAAAGTTGCAAAATGGTCTTGGCACAGTTTATGGAAACACAGAATCTCTCAATAATCTCAAACAACTGTGTAGTAATGGTGCTCAGATCAAAATATCTACATAGAATCACAGAATCGTAGAATGCTTTGGGTTGGGAGGGACCTCAAAGATCACCTAGTTTCAACCCCCCTCCTTGCCATGGGCAGGGACACCCTCCACTAGGTCAGGTAGCCCAAAACTCATCCAACCTGACCTTAAACACTTCTAGGGATGGGGCATTCACTGTTCCAGTGCCTCACCACCCTCATAGTAAAGAATTTCTTCCTAAAATCTAAATGAAACCTACCCTCTTTCCTCTTGAAGCCATTACCCCTTATCCGCTCACTACACTCTGTGATGAACAGTCCCTCTCCTACTTTCCTGTAGGACTCCTTTAAGTATGTTAACTTAGAGTCTGTATGACTAGTAAGTAGACAAGAAACAAGCTTCTACAATAGTAATAACAGCAGCAACAACAACAATAATAACAAGATCATATATCCATTTACTCCAACAGTTAGTGTATTTTAAAATTCTGTTACTATTGCTTCTTTTTGGTAGCAAAAAGGACCATCTGCTCAGCAGGAAATCAATACAGGATGGATTTACTAAGCATAAATTGATCCAAAATGGCTTCTCCAACGGAGATAAAAAAATCTTTCATAAAATTTTCATCAACAAATGCCACTAAGTCCCTGTCAGCTCTCATCCAGGAAATTCATATCCAAAGGAATTATTTAATCCAAAAGATTTGTTTGTAAGAATAAAAAATAAGAATTAAAAATGGATATATGCTTCAATCCTTTTTTTTAAAGAATGAAGAGGTATGAAGCAGTTAAAATACTGGGACTGATATATTTTCTGTGGTTCCATTGCGACATTCATAATCTTGTCGCCAAAGCTAAATATTAAAGCAGATCCAATTAGGAGTATAATATTTCTGTATCAGGAAAGGCCATTTAACAAGCCTATACTTGTCAACAGAAAGGTGAATGTTTGTCCAATTCTGCAGCAAACAGACTTTTCAAAGAAAAATAATAGCTTTTCAGTCTGCAGTTACTAGATTTATACTGTCTTTGATCAGGTCAAAGGCAAGGAGAGGGTACTCATCAATGACAGGATATAGTGAGTTTCCAAACTCATCACTAGAAACCATAGGCCTAATTAAAAGAAAAAATATATCTCTCCCAGGCAAATACAAGATTTTCTGAGTCTGTAATTAAGTTAAACAAGCACTTTATTTAAAGGAAATGAAGAAAAAGGAAAAAAAAATTCTATTAAGCCAATTATGCGCTAAGTTATGTTTCTCATATGACTTGTATACGGTCTAGTGGAGTGTGTCCATGCCCATGGCAGGGGTTTGGAACTAGGTCCCTTCCAACACAGGACATTCTATGATTGTTGGAAGTATGTATATATTTCTTTTTTCTTTTTTTTTTTAATTAATCTCAGTCATGAAATTCAGTGTACTATTGAAGTGCCCTGAAGAAGAGCAGGACACTTCTCTGTCTGAAAAAGGTGATGTATTATCTCCAGTGGATTAATTTGCAGGACAGTATACAGATCTTCTAAAAAAGGGTACCAGAATTTACTATATAAATTAATAAAGGACTGAGCTCAAAAACCTTAGCACAACCAGAACTATCAGGTAAACATTCACACACACACATTACTCAGGAGGAACTTTGGAAACAGTCAAAAGTATGTGAAAAGGGGAACAGCTTTATGTGTACCTTGAGCTTAGAGCCCAAGACTCTAACTGAATCAAATCACATACTAATATAAATTTTCACTGGATTAATTGTTTTTATCTAGAGTCCTTAAAGAGTTCTGATGATCAAATCTCACATGCACATAGTCTGCGTGAGTGTAGAACATTTCTTATATTGAATTCTTGACAGGAACCTCAGAACCAAGATGATTCACAAATTAGACAAGGAACTCAAATAAGAATTTGAGATTTGCAGGAACACTTCTCCATATCTGAGTGTCAGAATCTTATTCATATGAGTGTGACTAGAGGCTCTATCTGTCATGCATAGGGATGCACACTTCTCTGTTAAGGTGAGCTGTGATCATTTTAGCATGTATTTCATACCTGTTGTTGCAGACATAACTAAATGCTTCAGATTTTTGATCTTAAAATTACAGAATCATTTTTCAGATGTGAAAGGAGCTATTCTTTCAGTGTAGTAGCCTGCCACATACTCAGTAGAAATTCTTTGCTGTTGGTCAATGCTGAGTAAATACAGTGCCTAGAAATACTGGTGTTCTTAAATAGAGAAAGTTCAAGCTATCAGTCTTCAC
Source organism: Zapornia atra (assembly GCA_013400835.1). Lineage (NCBI taxonomy): Eukaryota > Metazoa > Chordata > Aves > Gruiformes > Rallidae > Zapornia > Zapornia atra. The sequence continues at coordinate 32,212 of VZTU01009244.1, forward strand.
ATAATGACAAAAGACCATGGAAGGCAGATCAAGAAAAAACCAGTTCACACTGTGCTTTATGAATATTCAGAAAAAGGAAGTCACAAAGAAAAAAGTCAGCTGATGTTATAGTCAACATTCCTTCAGATGATTAAGTCATCCTCTCTAAGGTACATAAAAATTATTTTACAAAAGTGTCTGTTTCTCTTTAATGGCTAAATAGAAAGACAAGAGGAGTAGCTTAACAGTTTTCATTCACTGACGTGAATCCTACATGAGTTCTCAAAGTGCTGTTGGGCATCCAGGACTAGCTGGTGAACCTTGCAGGCAGATGTGCTAGCTTACTCAAGGATATAAATTGCCTTTAACATACATTAAAATAAGAAGGAGTGTGTGTGTGGGGGGGGGTGTGGTGGAGGAGGGAAAACAACCCCCCAAAACCCCCAGAAAATAAAAACAAACCAAAACTGCACCAAACAATACTTATACAGAACACATCTCAAAACCAGAAAGATCAAAAGTCTTGCACCTTTTGTTGACTTTGGTATCTGAAATTTCCTAACTATTCAACAACTCGGAGGGATTACAAAAGGAATGAAAAAAGGTCAGATGGTTTGAGTCCTCCAAATTTAAAAAAAAAAAAAAAAAAAGGTAGGAGATCAGATTCACATTTTTATTTGTTCGAGTGGTAAAATCTGATTTCCCTGAGAACTGGTAGAGCTATTATTTATTCATTTACTGGGTAATCTTATACAGCAATTTCACACAATATGATGTGCTCTTTGATGGACTAAACCCCCACATTTGAAGAAAATAAACTACAAAACTGATAGTATAAATATGGAAAGGGAAATACCATCTGTTTCCTGGCTTTAAATAGCCCCTCTTGTGGACAGCACAGTTTTGCAATAAAGTCAAAAGTTTCTGTGAGAATAAGGAGGGAAAAGAAGAAAAAAAAAAGATAGTGAGGGGAAAAGAAGCCTTCAAGCAAACAACCTCTCCTGACAGGAACAGTATGACACAAAGAAAGGAAAAAAAAAAAAATACTGACACTATCTTTTCCTTAGTCAGTCTCCTTACTTATATCTCTTTTTTAAAAGATTATTTTAATTACCTAAGTTAATCTAAGAGATATTAACACAGGAAGGTACATTCATCTCACATATTATCCATTCATCTAGTCTAAATTTTCCTTTCCCTGTAATATCTTCCAAAGGATTCAGAGTAAATGGATTCTTGGTAATGGGATCTAATAAAATAGTGTATATGAGAATATTGTGAACAGATTATTTTTCAATTAAATTATATTTCCATTAGAAGTATATCTGCTGAATATTTTTCACCTTGGCTTTAATGTGCTCCATTTATTTATTTAATGAAGATATGGATGACAATGCATTCATTCTAAATTTTAGTTTTCATAAAGGAGTGGCCTTTTCAGACCTCAGCAGAACCCATAATTTCCTGTGCTGAGGGCTGTACAAACATACAAAAAGGAGATTGCTCTTGCTCTGATTAATTTATTATCTAACAGATAAACCAGACATAGGATACACCTACATGGGCTCTTGCCCTTTGAGCAGACATGATCTCATTCTATTTGCATCCAAAGCAGATGGAAATTTTCTCTGCCTGTGCTCCACATTAACTAGAAGCCTCGTGAATACAAATAACTTGGTGTTTAGTCCAAGCCACTGAGTGCTGATGAAAGATGTCATGTCTTAACTTGTGCTTAGAGATTCCTACAGCACCTGCTCAGGAATATTGATAAAGTGAGTTCTAGTGTTTCTGAAAAATACCATATAGATAACTCCATAGAATCGAAAATGGCAATATGGAAGAGAGCAAGATTATTTTTTGAGATGTCTGGATGGGCAAAATAAAGGACAGGAGTACCAGTTTCTTGGAGAAGAACTGAGCAACTGCAAATTCAAGTACAATGCCCAGTCTAACGCAGAATCAATGTGCCTAGTCTAACAGAGTTAATCATGACTGAGAGTCATTTAAATCTTGGAGTGAGCATTTAACTGTCTAATAATTAGCTTTATTAACTCAGCTACTCATTTGTATTCCCTCTAGAGTGAATGGGGAAATGCAGATACTCCCAGACAAGTTACCTGTAAAATCACCTCAGACACTTAAATTATGATGGACTGAATCATCTGCAGGCAATGCTTTTCTCACTCCACTGAGTACTGAAAAAAGGCTGCACTTCTCATTTTTAGGTTACAGAACTGTTTCCCCTTGATTTTGAAATGTTTGATGTTTCCTTGAATTTGCAAACTCTCTGTTCTTACAACTCATCACTCAGCTACTACAGGACATTATTTTATTCTCCTCCAATAACCTAATATTCTGGATTTTTTTTCCTATTTTCTGCTGCTCTGCTCTATAGATTCCCCGTCACCACCCCCACCTGTAAGAAAAAAAAAAAAAAGTAAAATAAAAATAAGAATGGTGAGAAAAAGAAGTGATTACAAATCCATTTTACACTCACCCTCACTCCAAGCTGAAATTATCCTGTTCACTGAGGCACAGGTGGTGATTTTCCTAACTTGATTTGGTCATTAAAAATCCTCTAGCTGCTTCAATACTTTCTCCCTGAGGCCCCTATCAGCACTCTGTTCTCCAGTGATTAGAATAGAGCCGACTGGCCTTCTGAACTTATTACAACCCTTTTTCTAATGATCTCATAATGACTGCAAACCTGAGCCCAGCAACCTGACAGATAATGATGTCAATTATGCAAAACAGAAATGAAAGCTTTGAATCTAATATACTGGTTTTGGAACGGGGGGGCGGGGTGGGGTGGGGGAAGCTTATTTGTAGTTTCACTGGCTAAAACTGTCATGTTTCAAAATGCTAGTAAAAGTTAATAAAGGGGAGGTTGGGGAACACACTAAAAGATGCTGATTATAGGGACCTTGACAATTTTTAAAAAGAGAATTAGTTCTTCTTCCTTCCCTTTTTCCTTAAAAAGCTTCTGATGATTTTTGGCTTTTGTGTTACTCCAGTGAGGTTTTACAACTTTAGTCCATTATTTTTGTTTTCCAGTGGAATTCCTATGAGAAATTCTAAGGTTTGTAGGCACATCAACAGTTAGTGTCAGTGCATTTGCTTCTGACAAATGCTTATTAGTAAAATCACTCTGCAATTGCTTAACTCTGAAGATACTGTAATATTTATTTATTTAAAAATTATTTTTCATTTTTGTCTAATGACACAGGAAAGTGGTAACTTGCTTTATTGTATCATCAGTTATGGATTAAAATATGAGCAAACATTTAAGGAAAAGCTAACTTTTAAATGGGGGTTAGTAGGACTTATCTTACCTCTGTTGTTATGGAAGGAGCTTCTGATTCATATTTAAAAGAAGTGTATAGCAAAGATGAGATTTGAACCCACATGTGCACAGAAATTCAACCACTGGTAATAAATACTAGGAACAGGCCTATAGGGGCCCTGCCTCCAGCCAAGTGGAGGAAGGGGAAAACTGAGTTTACTGGACTATGTGGACTTGATGGGCTTTCACATATAAGGCTCTAGTGGACACTGGTGCACAGTGTAACTGAATGCCATCAAGTCACAAAGGGGCAGAACCCACCTGTCTTTCAAGAGTGACCAGGAGATCCAAACAGTTAACTGCACTGGAAATTGAAGTGAGTCTAAATGGGAATGAGTCTCAAAAGCACCCCATTGTGACTGGCCCAGAGGTTACATGCATCCTTGACACAGGCTACTTCAAAAGGGAGTATTTCAAGGACCCAAAAGGGTACTGGTGGGGGTTTTTTGGCATGGCTGCCTTGGAGTCAGAGGAAATTAAGAAGTTGTCTACCTTGTTTATTCTCCTGGAAGACCCTTCTGTTGCGGGGCGGTTGAGGTTTGAAGAGCAACTGGTGCAGATCTCTACCACAATAGTGCACTGGCATCAGTATCACACCAAATAAGACTCCTTAATTCCTATCCATAAGTTCATTCATTGACTGGAGAGCCAAGGGGTGATTAGCAGAACCTGCTCACCCCTTATTAGTCCCATTATGGACAGTGGAAAAGTCTAATGGAGAGTGAAGACTGACAGTAGACCATCCTAGCCGGAATGAGATCTTTCTGCCATTGAGTGTTACCATGCCAGACATAGTAGAACTTCAGTATGAACTGGAGTCAAAGGCAGACAAGTTATATGCCACAAATGATACTGCTAATGTGTTTTTCTAAATCTCATAGGTCACAGTTTGCTTTCACTTGTAAGAGTGTCCGGTACACCTGGAATCAACTGGTGGAAACACAGTCCCACCATTTGCCATGGACTGATCCTGACTGCATTGCAGCAGCGTGAGACTCAGGAACACCTGCAAGACACTGATGATGTCATCATACCAGGCAGCATGACAGAAGTTTTTGAGAAATGGAAGAAAACAGTCCAAATCCTTCTGAAAGCTGGTTTTGCCGTAAAACAATATAAAGTCAAGGGACCTGCACAGGAGATCCAGTTTAAGAAATAAAATGGCAGAATAGCTGTTGTCAGATGCCAATGGATTTGATCAACAAAATAGCAGTTATATCTCCATCAAGTAGCAAAAAGGAAACACAGGTTTTCCTAGAGGGTATAGGGTTTTGGAAGGTGCATATTCCAAATTACAATCTGATTGTAAAGTCCTCTATCAAGTGACCTGGAAGAAGAACAAATCAAATGGGCCCTGAGCAGTGACCTGCCTTTGAATGAATGGTGGACTCAGGTGGTCCAAGGCCACATTCTCAGTGGTGTCCACCACAGGTATTTAGCTACAAAACCACCTATCCATCTATGTCTTGGCCACTCTAATACTATGCAGCCTTTTAACTGTTTCCTGCAACTCAGCCTTCTGACCATCAACCTGTGCCCCCCTTGTGCAGGCATTAGAAAAGGGGGAATGTGCTTTGGAGTAGTGTTTAAGGCTGGACCTGGGACATGTTGAAATTATATCTGTTTATTCCTAACTGAGTATGACTAGGAGGCAAGAACCCTTCCAACTGGCTCATTATATTGTCCTTTCTTAAAAGCAGTGATAATACTGCAACTAGGTCTAGGAATGGGAGTAAAAAGCACTTGTGATCAGCACAAATAGATACAAAATACTCTGCAGGTCTGATCCAGTACGTAATGCAATTGACAGAAGAACTCCCATTGATTTCTGTAAAGTTAGACCAAACCTGAGGTGGCAAATTTGTATCTGAAAAGATGATTCAAACTTTGCTATTTTTCTACATTATGAAAAATTAAGTGCACGGATTTTTCAAAATCAGATATTTTTCACAGGGCCTTAGGATCCAATAATTTGTAGTGAATTCCAACCTTGTGATTCTGTGATTTGTATAATTTATTACAACATGTTTGCAGATTAATATTTAAATGTTGTTATTTATAGTAGCATAGGAAATGTACTTGTAATGTTCTTAGTATTTCCCAGTAGAGAGAGATGGTAAGAAATTCTACACAAGGGTAAACTCAGAAATCAGAATTGAAAAAGAAAAAAAAATACTGAGCCATCTAACTGTAATATCATCTCACCATAAATGTCAGATTTTTCTTTACAATGATGATACTGTGTCATCTGGGTTATAGCACAAAGGGGGACAGTTTCCATCACTGACACCAGCCAAATAAGATATTACCTGCTCAGAGAGAAGCATGGATTTTCACATTTTTTTTTTCATGCCAGCACCAACCCATGACACTGAGCAGAATGTCTGAGTTGGGTGACATCTTAGGGACATTAGCACAACATAATAAAAACCAGAAGCTCAAAGAAGAAAAAAAATAAAAGGAGGGAGGACATTAAAGAATTGAATGTTGAACTTTTAAGTGCAGCCACACCAGCAGTCATGGCTGTCTCTATTGCATTGTCAGAAAAAAGGAAACTTGATATTTTTACCTTTCTCTATCTTCTCTAGTGATTAATGGGTGTTGTAAATCATTAGATAAATTTCTCTGAACTGATGTATTTTTACATATATTACCCGGAATTTGTTCATTAACATAACAAACAAATAAACAAAGTATGAGTAATTCCTCTACATAGGCTGTATATAAATTAAAGTAATATCAAGATATTTTTATCTAAAAATAGTTTCCTTATTATTAGATCTATGTAGACTGAGTACTCTTAGTTCTTATTGTATATCTGTATTTACCTTATGCTCCATATAGCAATGCCTTAACCAAGGCCTTACATTTGCAGAATGTTCTGGGATAAAGAAAAATAATTTACTACTTATTCATAGAATCATACAATTCTTTGGGTTGGAAGGATCATCTAGTTCCAACATCCCTGTGAGGGCAGGGACACTCTCCGCTAGACCAGGTTGCCCACAGCCCCGTCCAACCTGGCTTTAAATGCTTCCAGTGATGGGCTTCCACAACCTCTCTGGGCAACCTGGGTGCCTCACCACCCTTTCTTCCTAAAATTTTATCTAAACTTATGCTTCTTCAGCTTGAATTGGTGACAGAAGAGGGATAGACAATGATTATTGAATAATTTGTTTTCAGTAAGAGTAGTCGAGGAAGAATTAATTGAATGTGATGTTTTATATTTTGTGTGGAGCTTCTTTTGTTAGACACATTTTCCAAGTCCAAAACCATTGGATTTTTTATGTAAATTTACTTTTTTTCACAGGTCCATGGAATTGGAGATGTTTTTAGATATAGTCTGAGCCAGAAACCACCAGATTACTGTTCATATTTTTCTGCCTGCAGCCCATAGTGCTGCCAAAAGTTTTGTGCTCTTCTAGTACATGTTTATGCCTAATTGCACTTCACTAGCATTTCATAGTGTTTCAGTACACTGACTCAGGATGTGTTTTCTTGGGCTGCAGTGTTTTAGATTTTATAACGTCTTTAATTTCTATGAGACAAACTACCATTTTGTGGAGTGGTTTCACTTGAAAATACTTTATTTCAGACACTCTAGTGCAATGACAAGGTGTGGAACATACAATAAGTGTTGTAGAACTCCAAACCCAAAGATACTTAATTTCTGTCTTACATTTAATTGATTGCTTAATAACAACACTTGTTGCTCAGGGATATGTTGAAAGTAGAATTGACGTTGAAAGAAATAAGTGCAACTGAAGATACATCTGTAATACCGATGCTTTTATTTTCTCTACATGCAGTTACATCTCATGTGATGGACAGGAGAATTACTTTCTCTGTCCAGAGGAAAAGCTATATAGCGATAGTTATTAAAGAGCAACAGGGGAAATAGATATCACATACTGAATGTGTCCGGCACTTTCATATTGTTGGGAAAGAAAAGCAAAATCTTAGGTACCAGGTGTAACTAATGCTGCAGTTCAGCTGCTGTGACCAATTCACTTAATATTTTATTTCAAGCTGTAATAGCTTTTTGTCTTTTGAAAATTACAAAAAGTTATTAGTTCTCCTATAAACCATAAATTCTATCAGGTTTAGGAATAGGCTTATACATCTCTGAGAATATGACTAAGCCAGATATTAGTTTTCTCATGGCTTAAAAAATAGTTTATTATTATTTATTATTCTTTATATCTCAAATAGTACAAATCCGGGACCTCTAAAGTAAAAGCCTACTGTGTTGGGCTCTTCAGAAATACATTTCAAAATACATCCAGTCCTGAAGAGTTTGCAATGCAAGGATAAAACAGAGCAGGCAAATTTGACAGACAGATGGTGTGAATGCAAGGCACAAAGAGAACAATCATTACCCATGTCATAAGAAGCAGTCATGACCCACCAGCTGTCTACCTGCTGCAGGAGGTTCAGACACCCTGACAGAGATTAGAAGAGGAAAAAGGAGTGAGGTGGCTCTTGGCTTAGATGTATGACAAAAATTTCAGTGGGAATTTTGAGCTTGGCAAAGCCCTTAGGGATGGGGATAAGTAAGACTGTACATTCACTTTTTCCAAGACCGTCTTTGGACTTAAGGACTTGACTTTTCATGGTTTTGTTTTTCTTGTCTCCTAGGAACAAGATCAAATTACTTATGAGAGATGTGGGCATTACAAATCTACCTTGCTGCAATTTCTTATTTAGCAGTCATAAAAGAGACTTGTGGAACTCGAGAAATTGGAGACCTGTAACCAGTAGTGGGGTCAGACATGTAAGCTGGGGAGACAAAGCGTGCAACATGCACTGCTGTTAAATCACTTCATGGTCTCTGTTATCCCTGCCCTCCAGACCTACCCCTGTTTAAAAAAAAATAATTAAAGAATCATCTGAGAGATCATAGATGCAAATATATTACAGGGCATGTATTTTTGAATGGGTGCTTCTGCAATGTAGCCCTAATCTTGGTTGGGCAATCTCAGTGGCACTCCAGCACTCAGTTCATCATGTAGTCCTCCAGGATGACCTTTGACACTTGGAGAATGTGTGTGGGACTTAAAACAATTTGTGGCTGAGAGTGTCTCTTTCATTTGTCAGTGATGACAATGGATTTCCTTCCTATGTATTTGCCAGCACCTATTTCCTCCCTCCTCCAGTCCCTAGTGAGCAATGATATATGGAGGGGGCACAAAAAAGGGCTATGAAGATGAATCAGGGACTAGAACATCTCTCTTATGAGAGAGAGGCTGAGGGACTTGGAACTTTTTAGCCTAGAGAAGACTGAGGGGGGATCTCATCAATACTTATAAATATTTGAGGGGTGGGTGTCAGGAGGATATGGTCAGTCTTTTTTCAGTGGTGCCCAGTGACAGGACAAGAGGCAATGGGCATAAACTTGAATATAGGAAAATCCACCTAAACCTGAGGAGGAACTTCTTTACAGTGAGGGTGGCAAAGCAATGGAACAGGCTGCCCAGAGATGTTGTAAAGTCTGGAGATATTCAAAACCCACCTAGATGCTGTCCTGTGCAGCCTGCTCTAGGTTATCCCACTCTAGTAGGGGGATTGGACTGGATGATCTCTGGAGGTTCCTTCCACCTCCCATCATTCTGTGAATTCTGTGATACATACTTTGAGTGGGACTACTGTTTAGAAACACAATATGGGGCTATGTGCACCTTCAGTATGACCTAATAATTCACATTTTTTTCTGTTGTATTCTTTTAAATTTTTTTTTACCCATGGATAGCAGCCCACGGAGGAGACCATGGTGAGGCAGGATGTCTCCCTGCAGCCCATGGAGGTTAACAGTGGAGCAGATATCTACCTACAGCACAGTTAAGCCCATGCCAGAGCAGACCTCTGGCAGGAGCTGTGGCTCCATAGAGAAGAGACAGTGCTGGAGCAGTCTGGTCTTGTAGGACTGCACTGGAAAGGACCTACACTGAAGCAGTTCATGAAGAACTGTAGACTCTTGTTGAAGTAGTTTGTGAATGACTGTTTACCATGGGAAAGATCTGATGCTGGTGCAGGGCAAGAGTGTGAGATAGAGGTAGAGGCAGAGATGAAGCATTATGATCTGACAGCAACCCCATTCCCAATCCCTCTGTCTCATTCAGGGGGAAGAGGTAGAACAGTTAGGAATAAAGTTGAGCCTGGGAAGAAAAGAGAGATGGAATGCAAGTACAGGCATCCTGTCCTTATCTCTCTCCATGAGATTTTTTTTGTATTTTCTCCCCCGGTCCTGTTAATAGAAGGAGATTGAGAGCATTTATGGTGGATTACTAGTTGTTGTCCCAAAACAGATAATTTAACATGTGTGTAGTACTCCAATACAGGCACAGAACAAAGTATTTCATGTCCGCGCAGTGATGGGTGCTAACTTTGAGGAATTACCACTCTATGAACTCTTAAATTGTTATTTTTTATCACTGTATCCTTATTTTTTAAAAAAATATTTGCTTCAAAGAAAAACCGAAATTATTCCAATAATAAGTTAAAATAGTAAACAAGCAAAGCTACCCCTCGCAATGATAAGTCAATATTTTATATGCTATGCCTTTTTGGCAGTGGGACTGGAATAAATGGATCCTTCAGATAAATGAAGTAATACATGGTTTGCTGCATCTATGAATTAGTTGCATAAAGATAACTGAAGCAGGTAAATGCTGAATAAAACTGGATGATGTACATTAGACAACCAATTGCATCTGTTAGTCCTTATATTAAGGTGCCCACTAAACACTGATGCCAAGCTAGCACTTGAAATGAATGGCTGCAGATCCTAATTTGATAACTGGTATAGATATGCTGGAAGCAATGGAAATATGTTGGTTTGGCCTACTTAGCAAAGAATAACTGATGCCTTAAAACACAACATTATTCTGTAAATTATGAACATCTGTGTTCTTTCTCCCTGTGAATGCCACAATTGAGATGAGATTTGCTTAATCTAATTTGCAACATCTATTTAAATTGGGAAGTTCCATCTACTCCACATGTTCCTAAATCTCAAACTTTGGAATCTACAGCTTTTTAGGCAGTAAAGGCCATGCTGTATTCTAGGTCAGGGTCTGAGCCAGGATCTGAACACAAAGCTTTGTCCAAATTAAAGGAGCTTTGGGGAGTATCTTTCCCATTGTAATTCTAATATCCTAAATGAAGCTCATCTTAGGTGACATCATTGCCCTACACTCTCCAAAAAATTGCATTTACTATCAGTAACATTTTTTCATTCACAGTTTCATTCCGAGTCACAATGTGGCCATTCCTGTCACAACCTTGCTGTCACAGATATCATCATTCTTTTTTACAAAGCACCAGTTTCCTACAGCAATTTTCATGCCTAAGTACAACTGACTTGAATTGCTAAGGTAGATCAGAAAGTCCCAGAGCATGAACAGTTGTAAATGATTAAATATTACTTTAAATTAAAAGCTGAACAAACTCATTTTACGGCCATAGGAGAGAGGCCCTTGTTCAAACATATATATATATATATTCTTACCTTTAGGTTAACTGCACAACAAGGCTGTGAGAAGCTTGACCCCATTTTCTTAATGGCCTCCTCATACTTTCCTGGGAGGCTGCTTTTAGGTCCTCTGAAGCTATCCCTTCTTCAGGCAGAATAAGCTCCAGTCCCTCAGCTTGTCCTTACTGGGAAGTAAGTGGACTGATTCCATGCATTTTACCCATAAAAACATTATTTCAGCCTCAAACTCATCAATAGAGATGAAGTTTGGGCTGCTCCTCTAGCTCATTAGGAAAAGATGCTGTTTTCAGTTGGCATTTTAAAGTTTTGTCCGTGGGGAGCATTGCAGGGGTGGGTGGCTTCTGCAAGAGGCTGCTAGGACCTTCCCTTAGGTCTTATAGAGTCAATGCCATCCGGCTCCAAGAGCGACCCACCACTGGCCAAGGCTGACCCAATCAGCAACAGTGGTAACACCTCTGTGATAGCATATTTAAGAAGGAGAAAAAACCCAAACAAAAACCCCACAAAAAACAGCTACAGAAAAGAATGAGAAGATGTGAGAAACTCTGCAGATACCAAGTGAAGAAGGAAGAGGAGGAGGTCCCTCAGGCACCAGAACAGAGATTCCTCTGCAACCCAAGGAAGACCCCATACTGGAGCAGGTTTGCTGACAGGACTTGTGACTCCACTAGGGACCTATGCTGGAGCAGTCTGTTTCTGAAGGACAGCACCCCATGGAAGGGACCTACACTGGAACAGTTCATGAAGAACTGCAGCCCGTGGGAAGGACTTACATGGGAGAAGATTTTGTAGATCTGTCTTCCATGAGAAGGACTCTATATTGGAGCAAAGGAAGAATGTGAGGGCTACCCTTGAGGGGGAAGGAGTGGCTCAGACAATGTACGATGAACTGACCATAACCCACATTCCTCAGGAAGAAGGAGGACAGGGGACAGGTGTTTTAAGATTTAGTTTCATTTCTCATTATCCTGCTCTGTTGTTATTAGGTATTAAATTAGATCAGGTTTTTTCCTATTTGAATCTGTTTCTCCCATTATGATAATTGCTGAATGATATCTCCCTTATGTCAACTCATGAGCCTTTCATTATATCTTCTCTCCCCTGTCCAGCTGAGTAGGAGGAGAGATAGAAAATTTTGGTGGGCAACTGGCCTCCAGCCAGGGTCAACCCATCACAGAGGCAAACTGGCAAATAACAGATCACCTATACTGGAGTTCTCTGTCAAGACTTCTTTCTCCACTGACTCTAGAGAGCAGTAGAGACTGTAAACTATAGTAAGTTTTGTTAGTATGGATAGTAAAGTATTCAGTGGCTAAAGAAAAGGAAGTTTAATATCATAGTTGTAGACTGCTCTTTGTAATATCAGTCAAAACTGATTCTTAAAGTATAAAGTCAAGGCAGCATCTGAAGCCTCATAATGGCAGATTTTGTGCTTGGTCTGTTGTGAGAATAAATAGCAGGTTTGTCAGGCCATGAGCATGAAAATGAAGATGACTTGGAACATAAAAGGGCTATTTTCCTTCTCCAACAAACAGACTTTGACTTTCAGTTTATGATTCACAAAGTACTTTATCCCTCTCATGATCACAGAATCACAGAATAACAGAATTACAAGGTTGGAAAGGACTTTTAAGATCATCAAGTCCAACCGTTCCTGCTCTATGCTAAACCATATCCCAAGTACCTCATCTACCTGTCTTTTAAACACATCCAGAGATGGTGACTCAACCCCCTCCCTGGGCAGCCTCTTCCAGGCCCCAACAACTCTTTCAGTGATTTTTTTTTTCCTAACATCTAATCTAAACCTGCCCTGGCACAGCTTTGTGTCATTTCTCCTTGTCCTATCTCCTGTCACTTGGCTGAAGAGACCATCGCCCACCTCTCTACAACCTCCCTTCAGGTAGTTGTGGGTGGTCATAAGGTCTCCCTTCAGCCTCATCTTCTCCAGGCTAAACATTCTCAGCTCCTTCAGCCACTCCTCATATGATTTGCCCTTCATCTCCTTCTCCAGCCTGGTTGCCCTTCTCTGGACTCACTCGAGAACCTCAATGTCCTTCTTATGGTGAGGAGCCCAGAACTGGACACAGCACTCAAGGTGCAGTCTCACCAGTGCTGAGTACAGGGGCACAATCACTTCCCTAGACCTACTGGCTACACTATTTTTGATACATGCTAGGATGCCATTGGCCTTCCTTGCTGCCTGGGCACACTGCTGGCTTGTGTTTAA
>VZTU01009244.1:45288-57668 GCA_013400835.1 Zapornia atra
AGCCCATCGGTCCAGTCTGTTCAGGTCTCTGAACATGATAGGGAGGGGTGGAAGGAAACCTAAATTAACAAAATATAATTTAAAAATTATTTTTCATATTTGAGACTACAAATCTCTAATAAAACAAAGAAAGAAAATGAAAGCTAGTATTTCATGAGGTAAGAGGGATCTTTGGAGAAAGTGGACATCATGTATAGCTGGCCTGCATCTGTGAAGTATACTAGTCTAAATCCCTCAAATTATCTGTCAAATAACTTTTTTCTTTCATTCTGTATTCACCTTCCTGCTCCTATCAAAGAATGTATATTCATTGACCTCCCAAATTTGGTCACTACCAGATCATAAGATGGAGAGAATAGTCATCCCTCAAAACACCATACCTTTTTCAGTACTATAAGGTTCCATGAACCACTTGGGAACCACTTACAGTGGCTTCATGAACCACTAACACCACTTGTATTACAGTTTTGGAATCAGTAGTCTATGTCTTTGCATTTTCAGCTACATCTGGCCTCGATTCCATAAATATTACAAAACAAATTTAATTTGTTTACAATTTGTTTTATTTCAGTGGGGTTTAAGATTGTTTTTAAAGTGGAGTTATCTGCTTAATAGTAGTCCTGGCTTTGTGTTGTGTTTAGCTTTTTTACAAGATTGACTCTGTATTTTTAATTTCACTTCAATTTTACTGTTGAAAATAATTTCTTCCTGCCTTTGTAAATACAAAATGTAAAGAATAAATTGGTACATATGAAGTTAATAAAGAATTAATTCTAAGGTCTACAGGATAAAAATTTTCAGAGTTGTGATAAAAGTGAGAGAAGAACCTGTATCTTATTAAAAAAATATGAAGACCACTATTAGATGTATAGAGACTTTTAAATATGCAGTGATTTTATAGGACAAAAGACGTAGAAATCTTTTAAAATACACTCCTGGCCATCCATTTCATGTTTAAAAACAGAAGTTAGGCCTTTGCATCACCTAGGCATGTTTTGGAAACACATATTCAACTGTTTGTCAAAATAATATGTCTATAAACTATTCAAGAGACCCTTCTAATCTACTCATTTTACAAAGTTTTTTCTATTCTTATATCTCACTCATGTGCTCTTTACTCAAAGCTCCTTTCTTCCCAGTCTTGTTTGATATTTCCTATTCTTTTCCTTCTAAGCCAGAAACAAAGCCACCCATCAATACACAGAGTTTTAGGTGAAGGCTTCAACTCCTGAAGCTGGATTTGTTCACTCTTAGGAGAAACTGACTCATCTCTAGAAAACATCCGTCTGAAGTAGCAAGGGTGTTAATTATTTTCAGCATTTGTTAGAGGTTGTTAAGACATTAATGCATTAAAGTTGATCACATTTCCTGGAGATGCTAGAGTGCTGATTAACTGCTTGTTAAAATAAGGAACATATATGAGTAATTTCCATATAATTAATCTTTTCTATTCCTCATTTCTTCCTTATTTATTGAATAAGATATGTTTTCTGAAAGTAGGACTTATGGTCAGGAACAGTAATGGCATAAAATTTAGAACTCTGCTAAGCACTTTGCTTATAGAAATTTTATATACTTATCAAACAAACTGTAGTGAGAGACTTGAGGAACACAAGATGAATCACATTTCATTCTCAAGAACTGTTTGCAGGTTGCTGTAAGTTATTCAGCCTAGCAATACAGGAGCCAAACAGTTTTGAATAAAGTCATATCTCCATCTACACAAACAACCTTCACTGGAACTGCACTGCATTTCAGTATCTAACAATACTTTGTCTGAAGTTCAGCTAAAAGAACAACACATTTATGTCAGCTATACTGCTAGCTCAGACAGAAGACCCTGTTCCCACAAAGACTTGAGAATAGCAAATAAAAATTCTAATTCCTTTTTGAAATAAATCAGAACTTTGGGATTTACCTAACTCTGACTTAGTCCATAGGAAAGGTTTTCTCCCAGCACTGAAGTCACATCTCTGTTTCCAGTCTTGCCACGTTCTTATCCAACTTGTCAGAAAAAAAAGCAGCAGCAGAATACTTAGTGGAAAGCTTTGCTACCAGCTAATAGCAGCCTGGTTATGGCCTAGTGATTCACACTGATATATTGAGAGGTTTTAGATCCTCTGTCAAGCTTCATTTACAGTGAAAATGAGCCAATGACTCTTGTCTATTTTCCTTCCCAGGCTATCAGAGCAGCCATCTCCTGACCATGTTTCCTATCTCCAGGGAAGGGCACAATTATGCTGATAATCACTTTCTTGATTCAGTCTGACATGCAATTTCTCTTCTCCTCCAAATCCAACAAGTCCTTTTTTAAGCACACTTCTTCCAAAACATGCTTAAATATTAGATCTTCTGCACAGAGATGGGCATTACTATCTGATCCTGGAATTCATGAATACTCCATTGAATTTTTTTATTTGTTATTTTTAAATAGAGTTGTTCCTCTGCAAGTTCAAAGCAAAATTTTATAATTTCATTTTACTGTCCCATCTTACATCTCCTTGTCTTTGTTTGGGAATTGTCTGTTTGAACTTCAAGCTCTGCATGGCAAGGGTGGCTTTCTTCCCACAAGTCTGTAAAGCACCTAGACAGCTGGAATGATACAATAATATCAACAACTAATGAGAAATACTAGTGTGGGAGTTTTATTATTGTGCTAGATTTAATAAACAGAAATGGTTGAAAATTGTTCTGCAGAAATTATTTTTGATAGACAATTGTTCCTTTGAGAGAAGGGACATTTTCATGGAATGGGAATGCTTTCTTTGGAGAAGTAAAAACCAAAACAAATAAAAAACACCACAAAACCCCCCCCACAAAACCAAACCAACCCCACAAACAAACCCTGTTTGGTTCCTGCAGAAATTAAGCCCAAATAGCTCTTTCTGTAATCATGACATTTTCAATCGAAAGAAAATTGTGCGCACAAGCACTTCCGTATGTACACATGCAGGTGCATAGTTTTCAAATTTATTTATTTATCTTTCTATGTATTTATTTATTTATTAATTCAGATAATCCCAGAATCTTAAGGGTTGGAAGGGAATTCAAAAGATCATCTAGCTTTTCCTTATACTCATATGGAACCTCCTATGCTCCACCTTGCACCCATTGCCCTTTGTCCTAACATTGTATATCACTGAGAGCAGCCTGGCTCCATCCTCCTAATACTCAGTGGACCCCCCAGTGTCCTCTTCTCCAGGCTAAAGACACCCTGCTCTATCAGCCTGTCCTCATAAAGAGATATTCTACTCCCTTAATCATCTTGGTGTCCCTGCGCTGGATTCTTGCCAGTAGTTCCCTGTCCTTCATGAACTGAGGGGCCCAGAACTGGACACAATATTCCAGGTGTGGTCTCACCAGGGCAGAGTAGAGTGGGAGCAGAACCTCTCTTTACTTACTCACCACACTCCTTCTAATACACCCCTGGATGCCATTGGCTTTCTTGGCAATGAAGGCACATTGCTGGGTCATGGTCATCTTGCTGTCCACCAGGACCCCCAGGTCCCTTTCCCCTGTGCTGCTCTCCATCAGGTTCAGCTCCAACCTATATTGGTACATGGGGTTGTTCACACCCAGATAGAAGACTCTACAATTGCCCTTGTTATATTTCATTAAATTGCTCCCTGCACAACTCGCCAGACTGTCTAGGTCTCACTAGATAGCAGCAGAGCCCTCTGGTGAGTTAGCCAGTCCTCCCAGTTTTGTGTGGTCAGCAAACTTGCTGACAGTGAACTCTGTTTGTACATGCTTAAGATATAGTGGAGTTAAATTGGGTTGGTTTCCTCCAATATAGGGTTTTTTTTCTCCATGCAGAGAAGATACCGACTCTTATGTCCCATATTCATTCTGCCCTAACAATGTGAAATCTTATTTCTACTAGACTAAGGAGGAGTTTTTCATTTGCAGTAGATGGATATTGCCCCACAGCTTGTTCAAATTGATGGTGCTAACCTGCACAGTTCATTCTGAGCTGCCTAAACCCTCATCCTGTAAGCACAATTTAATTCTAAAGCAAAAAAGGAACTTTTTGCTGGCACCACAGAGATTTCACTTTGGTTTTGAGTTTAAACCATGCAAAACCATCCACAAGTATTCATTCACCTTTGCATTCACTTAAAACTTGCACAATGTTCCTTTATGACTCCGTAGACTCATTCTTATCCAAGGTGAAACTGCTTCTAATTTGCTTTCTTCAATCAAAAAACTTGGAATAAAATAGCTGGCAAGCAGTTGTTTTAATGGTAAGAAGTTGTACATGTTTCCAAACCTATTAACTCCTCTTTTTATTTGCAATTACTGGAACACACACAAATGAACATTGCACATTTCTATTTTTTCTTCTTCCTGCCTTTCTGCGTGGAACAAGAAGCTGTGTTGAGGGGGCTTTCTGTCTATCTAATCTTAAGTTTTTTATGAAGCACATATCAAAACTGAATTTCTACCTCGACTTAGTAGAAAGCTTGTTTTATGGAGAAGACAGATTATTTCAGGATTTAGAGGCAATATGTGGGATACACAAATCTGTGAAGTCCATTCCCTGAAGCAGGGACTTACAAATGGTTTGTAAACAACAGTTGAGCTCACAGTTCAGACTGCTTAACAGCTCAGGCTGAGCAGGGCCATGTAGTAAGGCTGAAGATAATGTGCTTCTGAGGTCCAAGATTAAAATTTTGGTTTATGAAATGCACCTTTTCCTCAGTTGTTCCTAGAGGAGTACTAGCTATTGTAAATGTGCCTTTCTTGATTAGGCTGTAATGATTAAAATGATGTCTCCCGCTGAAAGCAAGTGTTTAAAACTGAATATGAAATAATGTACTTAAAATTTTCAGTATCAAAATTCAATGATAATCACACTTTACAGAATAAAACTACAGGGCCCGATTAAGATTGACATTAGCAAGAACTCTAACAAGACATTACCAAGAAAAATACCACACTCAAATCTGACGATTCAACTCTTACCACATTAAGGAAGTAATAAGCTTTAATATCTCCACTGCAAGACATGGCAGAAATAGAAAAGCATCTTTCCTGTCAGATGTTTTAACAGAAAATCTAAACAGACAAAAAAAGAAATGTAGCTTAAGCAGAAGAAAAGCAAATGTAGCCAGAGTCTGACCTACATTTGAAAAATAAAAAAAGATCCCGACAGCAATGCTTGCTGCAGCTCTAAGAACACAATTTCAAGTATTTTCCATGGCTTCCTATGATATGGTGATGATCCATTCTGAATTTGTGCAGCAGCTGTTTCAATGATCTATAGAAATGATCATTAATAAGTCTCATAGGAGTTTGAAAATGTGCCCTGTGAGCAGCTGAATACTTCTTACCTTCTGCTGGACAGCCATTCCTTCTTAGTCTCATCCACATGTAAGGAGTACCAGAGGGCAATGGAGCTGCCTTGTTATTTCCTACTCTGTGAGCAACATTATTTTATAATGAACCTCAATCGGACTTCATGAGTTTTGCAAGTCTATTAGTCAGAGAACCTGCTTCATCTTTCCCCTTGTAATGGGATTTGCAAAGCAATTATACATCCCCGTCTCAGCTGATGTGCCTCAGACTAAACCTTACACATGACTGCATTAGTTTATCACAGTAACACATACATTCTATAACACACCTCTGCTACCTGTCACAACAGTCAAAGAAATTAAAGAAAAAAAGAAATGGGAAAGTTTCTGACTGTTGCTGTAGCTATTTTCCCAGTCAGTCTCAATGTATTTCCTTTAAGGCTGACAATAGCCCGTGTTTTCATCCACAGATCTCCAAGTGTATTTGAAAGATTGAGAATGTGTTGATTCTTCTGCTTAAACAGAATAACTGAGGAAAAATGATTTTCTACACAAACAAAGGAATTCTGTGTTCTTCAGGGGAAGCATCTGAGACAGTTCTGTGCACTTCAATGGACTGCACATGCAGTGCAGCAGAGATATGGGGCAAAGACCATCTGTATGATCAGGATTTCAGCCAGAGTATCTTTAGACACTAAAAATGTTAAGAGATTTGTTGAGCAATTATTAGGTTAAGACTCTCAGCAGTTTAAAATGGAATTGGAAGGGGCGCTGACTGAACTGATGGTGGATTGTATGTGTGTACATGAAAGTAGACACATGGGGTGAGAGTAGTGTAAAGATTTTTCACTAACCCATTTTCCTTTCACTCAGAAACATTGTCAAAAAATTAATCTTATGCTTTTAACCTATTCAGTGAAATGTCTGTAGAACAATTTGCTGAGGTCCAGAGAGATCACAGGAGAACACTGAAGGAAACATATCCTTAAAGGATTCACAGCAGGGATGTTGAGTCCAGGCTAGTAGCCTCTGAAGTAGGCAAGATCTACACCAGACCAGGACCTTGACCTGAAGTTTATTACATTCAGAGACTCTAAATATCTAATACAGAGTGTAATGCTTATTTTCTTTCTTCTTCTTTTTTGAGGAGGAGAAGGAGGGTGGAGAGGATAGACATAGCTGTGATCTTGTAATGTTTAAAGGTCCAGATGTAGCAACTTCCCAGACAATGTGTTTTTCCCAGTATTTTGCCCTACTTTCTGTCTTTGGATCTCTTGTATATGTTACAGTACATCTGTTCTCCTTGGTTATTTCCACTGCAAGCTGGCAGAATTTGTTTCTCTTCCAACACACCAAGTTAAAAAATAAATAATCCTGCATTGTGTATAAAATGCATTCCCATGAGATCAACCCTCTCCTAATGAAGTCAGTTGTTTTATTTTTTTTCATACACCAGATCATTTACTCTGAGATGATATTAATTTACAACTAGAAACACAATTGACACCTGGCAGTGCACTAAACAATATGGGCTTTCCAATCTACCTCATTAGTTGCTCATGCTTTGCTGAATCTCTGTTCATTAAACTCCAAATCCTGTCTCCAGTGAAGTCTCAGTAGCTTGTTGGTCACTGGGGAGTTCCTTATGAATTAAAGAAGCAGGGACAATCCACAACTGCCATGAAAATTGAGGGCTGGAGCAGCTGTCCAGCTGCCTGTGCCTCTAGCTTCATCTATTCTGGCAGAAAAAGCTGGATGATATGCATGATGGTGGATCCATCATTTATACTTTCCTCTTCCCTCATTTGCACTAAATCCCTAATGCTTGTTGGCAAACTCAAGCTTTAAAGATGAGATGTAGATACCCATTACAAGCATAGCTTACTTCAATCAACAGAGATATGTTAGCTATGGTGCAGGAATAGCTAGCACTTCCCACAGAGATGAGGACCAAAGGGAGATACTTTCAAAGCTATAAACCCCAAGTAATTTGATGGTGAGCCATAGAAATACAGGTCTGGAGACAAGCAGCTGCAGAAATCCGCTTTGCTGCCTCACTGCTTTACAAATTGGTTGTGGACATTATATCTCTGTGGCTCAGATCTCAAACTTGGGACAAATCTGGGGGACGTTCATAAAGGTTGGTACTATTTCTGTATGTGTTTTGTGGCTGTGCAAAGAAACAGATGCTACTTAATTGGAAAGTAGCCCCACTGCTAGATAGGCCTAGTTAGCTTTGTGGTCTACTATTTGTCACTGGTGACTGTTTCTAAGAGCAGACCTTGCAGGAACATTGAATCCTTTCTTCCAGCTGAGACAAGCTATTGGCTTAGACAAGAGTTAACATTGCCTTGCCTCATCCAGCAGAGTTTTTGACTGTGCACACAGTGCTGCTAGATTAGGTCTTACATGAAGCAATACAAAAGATCAACTATAGGCTAAGAAGCTCCTTTCAGTTCAAGTGCTCTCCGGTATTTTGTACCAGTGGACAGACACGACATAAGTAATAGCAGAAATAAAATTGTATGTGAGGTATTTAATGTGCTAAAATAATTAATTTTCACAGTAGAAAATGTAGATGTATAAAAAATAGAAAAAAACAATAAAGATTTATTAAATATTGATTGGTAAAGTGAAGTGGGATTTTGACTGCAGAGAGGGGAAGTCTTGAAAGCGCTTTCAGAAACAACTGAGCTACTTGAGGACTAAAGAACAGATGCCAGGTGTTACACTGGTCACCATCAGCTTTGTAACAGTAGCCTTTGCAGCAGGAAAGAAACTGATTATGTTAATCAGAGACACTTGGAAGCAGAGGGAATGCTAGTTTGACAAATTTAGAAAAAGACACATGAAGTGTAGGGAGTGAGTTGTTTTATGTGTGTGTTTGTGCATTTAAGAAATAACTATTGTGGCTTGTGAGGATATGCTTAATCCTTTAACATTTAACATTGCCTATACTTTTATAGACTGCAAGAACTCTTATTGAACTCATTTTCACCACTATAAGAGTAGTGAAAGTATTACATTAGCTTTTAGTGAAGAGAAAAATCAATGAAAAGAGACAGAAGGGTATCTGCAAAGATTGTAACCCTTCATATACTGAATGGAACTGAGTGGGTTTTAATCAGTGCATGTTAGCTGACGCTATACAAGATACTTCTTCCTGACCCATGAATGATAAGTGGTGTGGTTTAGCTCACCTGGAGCTTAAACACAACACAGTCTTGCTACGTTCGTATCCCCAGTAGGAGTAGGGAAGAGTAAGGAAAAAGAGGTAAAGCTCCTCAGTTGATGTAAAGACAGATTAATAAGACAGAAAAGGGTAGATAGTAGCAATAGTAGTAGGGGAAAAAAAAACCAAAACCAAAACAAAAAAACCCCAAGAGAATATACAAAAGAAGTGATGCATAATGCAGTTTCTCACCACCCACTGACTGATGCTAAGTTCTTGAATGTAGGATCAAAGAATCATAGAATCATAGAATGATTTTTGTTGGAAAGGACCTTAAAGATCATGGAGTTTCACCCCCCTGCCATGGGCAGGGACACCCTCAACTAGACCAAGTTGCCCAAAGGCCCATCCAACCTGGCCTTGAACACTGCCAAAGAGGGGGCATCCACAAATTCTTTGAACCTCTCCACCCTCACAGTAAAGAATTTCTTCCTGATACCTAGATCTACACTTTTTTAGTTTAAATCCATTATCCCATGTCCTATCACTACACTCCCTGATAAGAGTACCTCTCCATCTTTCCTGTACATCTCCTTTTAGGTACTAGAAGGCTGCAATAAGGTCTTCCCATAGCCTTCTCTTCTCCAGGCTTAATAACCCCAACTGTCTCAACCCTAGAGATGGATGCAGTATTCCATGTTGGGCCTGACCAGAAAAGAGGAGAATAGGGGGACAGAATCACCAACGTTCACTTGCTGGTCATGCTTCTTTTGATGAAGCCCAGGATATGGTTTACTTTCTGTGCTGCAAGCATGCATTGCTGGCTCATGTTGAGCTTCTCATTAATTAGCAGATCCAAGTCTGTCTGCTCAGGGATGTTCCAAATCCATTCTCACCCCAGCCTGTATTGTTAGGACTACCCCACACCACGTGCAGGACTGCTTCACCCCTAGCCAACTCTGCCCCAAGTGTCTGTTTTTTTTTTGTTCAGCATGACATTAGCTGGTATGTAATATACATTTGGCCAGTGTCATTATAATATTCTGCATGTTATTGACATTATTCTCATCCTAAAGCCAAAACAGCACTATACCAGCTACTAGGAGAAAACCAACTCTGTCCCAGCAGAAACCAAGACAGCATGAAAATCAAGCCTATTGTTAATAGAGTGAAATGGAATACAGGTGCATCTGGACTTTTCATGGGTATTTTTTAGGAATCTGCATTATGATAAAATGTGAAAGAAATTGTTAGGTTACCTTAGATGTATGTTGCAGGATTTTTTTTTTCTCGCATCTTACATCTATTCTATCTTTAATTCTTGAAAAAGTTTAGAAAGAATGAAAAAGGAAGACTGTTCTTTGTCACCTAAATAACACAAGTTTACTTTTCTTTTGTCTTAAGAATCCAGAAGCTTAATTAAATTATTTTTCTGTCTGAGATGAGATAACTGTATTATCACTTCTGACAGAACAAGACCGAATTCTTTCTAATATGAATAAAAATATGGCCTTGGATGTGTCCTAGCCTTATGTTTGTTCACATATGCTCAAGATCTTCCATTTTGTCCTTTCTATGAGAACATCTGAACGTGTTAGATCTTTGTTTATTAATATTTACATGTAGTAAGTTATGTGGGACTGTCTGACTTTGGGAGAGAATAGGAACATCATGAAGAACTGCTTGAGAAAATCTAACAGGGAAGTATTTATTGGTGAACTGCTGTGAGTTATCGATAACTGGACAATAAATAAGGCAGTTGAACTGCTGTTGGGACTGAGAAGAGATGGTTTACTTACAGTGTCTCCCTTTGAGCATCTTTGTTCTCATTAGCTTTCCATTCAGAATTTTCCATTCAACTTTCTGGAGTACTCAGTGCTGTGGCTGGCAATGGGTTCCAGTTCAGCTCTTGATAAGCAATATAACAATTTTAAACACTTGTAACACACAAAGTATCAAAGATTATAGTTTTGAAAATCCATGGTGTCAACTTATGAATTTTCTGTTGGCTGTTTCTCTTGTTGTTGCCATCAATAGAATGGAAATCTATTGTGACATTTCTTTCCTTTTTCCATCAATCTTTGTCTTAAAATTGTGAGCTAGACTTGTTACATGTCACAGTCTCTACTGTCAAGCTTTCTACAGCCTCTGAAATGAACACAAGATAGCAACACATGTTTTTGGAGAGAGGTTTTATTCAAACTTAAGTAAAGACTCTTATTTTATACTTTGGATCTGATTTGAAAACAAATGCTAGCCAGGGAAATTGAAGGTCTCAAGCTATCATGAGGTCTTTATAATCATAACCACAAGGGGTGAACCTGGATGTTTTCAGTGGAAAGTGTCTTTTTGGAAATCCATACTTTGAGAAAAACTGTTTCATAATATTGAAGAGCTATCTTATAGTCACAGAATTGGTGTAAATTTTTCATTTAATAGCATCTTTTAATTAGGATTTTTGTTGACATAAGCATACAAGACGGGCAGTAATATACCCTATTCCGATTCCAGGGTATATGTTTGTCACCCTGTTTTATTTCTGTGTGTCTTGTTTTTTCTGTAATAAGATTTTTTCCTGCTATTTCTGAAAAAGACCCTTCCTTTCTAATAATGTATTATTTGAATCATAGAAAGGAAAAAACATGTCGCACCAGGTATGTGAAAATCATTAAAGAAAACATTCATGAGGAATAAGGAATGTAGTGTAAAGCACTTGGCTACTTCCTTTCTTTATCCAACTTTGAAAATGTTGCAGTTAACGGTTTTGCATTTGAAAAGGAATGGTTTGTAAGAAAAATGTTTTCACTGAGAAAAAAAAAACATCATCCTTCTTCACTTAATTCATATTAAATCCAATATGTAGTCACTTTTTGTTCTCATGCTGCAGGAAACTTCCTCTATCATCCAAACTCCACAAAATGTTTTTAAAAATTTGATAACAGAAATAAAACCAATATGGAATTAAAAAAAAATCTTTATATTAAGCTTAGTTTAATTCCTGACGATAATTCTTCCATTAATCTTGCTATCTTGGGATCTACTGCCTGCTCACTACTCAAAGTATTTCTTGTGATTTTGTTATTTCTGCCATGTCCTGTGTGCAGCTACACAAAAGTCTTTT
Organism: Zapornia atra; assembly: GCA_013400835.1. Lineage (NCBI taxonomy): Eukaryota > Metazoa > Chordata > Aves > Gruiformes > Rallidae > Zapornia > Zapornia atra. The sequence goes on from VZTU01009244.1 coordinate 56,879, forward strand.
TGAAGCTCTGCAATGGAACTTGGGCTCAATAACAAGTGGGTGAGGTTTTGTCATTTGTGTGCCAATATGACACATACAGTACCATGCTTGTTTGTATAGCCATTAGATCTGAAGGTTTCCTCATCCTGCAAGTTGCATATATGTTTTATTCATACACCTCTTACTGTAACGCCCTATGTAGTTCTTCAGAAATCATCTGAGCAATAAGCTCACTCATCCCATACCTATTCTTTAAGTTCTCTTCTTTGTCTGCACTAATACTGCTCAGCAGGTATTCTTCATCTTATCTCACCTTCAAAGTTTTAGTGTACTTTTTTTCATGTCATTGCTTCTTTATAATAGTAACTTAGCTAAAATAAGTTGAAGCAATTTGGCACCTTTCAGGATATTAACATCATTTTTGAGGTAGGTGACTCTCTGGGACCATTTCCTTTTTCATACCTGTTTAATCTGTTGACATTGCAACTTCTCATGGTGATAGAAAGGAGAAATAGAACTGTTTATTTTGTCCAGTTTGCTTTCTAAAGTTTTTGTTCCTTTCATTAAAAGTATGTAAAGTCTCAAAATGAGTGCAAAGGCTCTGTTTTTTGACTTACACAAATACACAGATCCTAAACTGTTTTACTGTTTTTCTGTTTGTATATAGTTAGTTGTTTGGTTGCAGTTTTGGGGGTGGTAGTGTTTGGTTTGGGTTTGTTTTGTTTTGGGTTTTTTTAGATTTAGGGCCACTGAAACAGCTGAGGAAGTACTCAAGGCAAGAGAAGTGACACAGAAAGCCTTGCATTTCATA